>JAFBJT010003130.1:114613-128232 GCA_016785325.1 Chascanopsetta lugubris | reverse complement strand
ACTGGTGATCAGACGACAGCGTGTCTGTGTTTACCGCTCATTTGCATGATTCCTTCTCTTTGGAGCGACTCGTTGGCGTTGAAATCTTATCCCATTAAGTACAATCAACATTTTCATATTACCACCGTTCTGAGAGACCGTGTGAAAACAGTGTCTTTAATCTGACTGACAGGTGTTTGTGTCATCATCACAGAGGGAGGGATGAGTGACGCAGAGCGCGACTCCACAAACAACATCCTCAAAATGATCCTGAAAATTGAATCAACGCTCTTCTGAAATAGTTCTGTCGGACCGTTATTATCATGAGCCTAGTGCAAGGTGTGAATGCCTGCAGAGCTCGTAATAGAGTGCATTAGTTTATGTTTGATTTAAGCAACGTCACCTAGCAACCAAGTCAACCACCTTTAATGCATTTTTTTAAAATGAGGAGGAAATAGTCTTCCTCCCGAGGAGCCGGAGGCTGAATGTGGAGCTTCTCCCCTGCAAATGCCTCAGAATTGTACATATTACAGTCATGTGTTTACAGCCTGTAAAAATGCCCTCTAGTGGCTAATAAGTACAGTTGCAGGTTTGAAGTTCTGGATTTTAAGAGTTTTTTTCATTTTGCTTGACACAAATAGAATATAAAATGTTGTTTAAGTGTTTAATCCCCTCACTGTTTGAATTGTTGAGTGCATGACCCTAAAATGAGCCAGACGCCTCCTCTATGGAGGCTGCCATCTTGCACCCTGATTCTACAGTTTGAGGCTACCAGAGGTTTTCCCACATGTTAGGAAAGGAAGGATGACCACTACATGTCACTAAAACCTACAGACTGCACCTTTAAAATGTGCTCATATACAGTAAAAACTGCTTGATTTAAATGATTAGGTTGGATCCCATTGATTGGCTGTGCAACATACAGCCTTACCCCTAGATGTCACTATATTCTGCAGTCTAGTGACATACAGCCATACAGACAGACTCTGTTGATCTGAGTAAAACATGCAGTTTCACATTATTAATTATATGATTAAATTCAGTGACAACGTCATTAGAGGTCATATGAAATGGGTGATATGCAGCTCAATGCTTGTGCCGTAAAAAGCTGTGGTTGGATATCGAGGCGAGGTGGAATAGAGTCCACAGGCACACACACACACACACACACACACACACACACACACAAACACAATCACTGTGTCACACACACACACACACACACACTCACACACACTCACCAGGGACATAGATACAATCGTTTTTTGACATGAATCAATGTTGACATGTTCTTATTTCCAGCTGAAGGTTTCTTTTTTTTCCAAACCGAGATGAAGTGAATGGAGAAAGCGGTGCAGGCGACACAGCTGCCTCGGTCAATAGGGCCAGAGCCGCTCATGGACTGAGCAGCAAGGCACAGGAGCAGATGGCAGAGGCAACGGGGCCGGATCAAACAGCTTGATCTGTAAAGGCCCTGGCTCCAGACACAAATTGACCAGGGGTCTGGGAAAGAGAGAGAGGGAGAGAGAGAGAGAGAGAGAGAGAGAGAACGAGAGCGAGAGAGAGAGAGAGATCACCGTCCCCACATCGTCCCCCCCAGTCAGATAACTTTCACAGTCCATAGACGTAGGGAGGGAGGGACACATTTTTCGGGAATCGCCGCGGTCGTTAAAAATCGAAGCTGGTTTTGTATTCGGCGCACGCCGCCGTTGAAAGATCTGTCGCCTCCATTCTGATAACACGGGTGGCGGAATCACCTTTGCCCCCGTGGCTCCATCCCACGCCGGTGATGGAGGGGCTTCTGCCATTACACACCACGGGGGAGGGGGTTTCACTCCGGCTACAGTGCTGACTGCTGATTGAGCGCCCCGGTGCTATCTGTTAGTGGGAGAGTGGTCCGCTGCCAGAGGTGTTTCTTGTAGTAGTAGATTATTTGCCCACACTCAGATGGATGTACTCTACATGACATTAAACAGGAGCAATAGCCCGTGAGATCTGCCCCCTCACCCCTTCCCTCCCTCTTTTAGGAGGTCTTAGAGTAAATCCAAGGTCCCATAATCAGCGACTTTTATTCGAAAGGGAAACGATGCAGATTTCACGGCGATTTGCACGTGAATCAACGGAAGAGACACGTGTGTCCTCGCGGTGTAATCGGAGGAGATAAGTGGCGCCGTTCGCCACGTCCGGCTTTAAAACTCGACTCAGCACGTTGCGGATGTGGCAGCCAGTCCGGGCGGCAAATTGTTCGGAATGTCACTGGAGATTGTAAATAAAGAGCCTAATGTGTTTGAATGTACACATCTAAATAAGACTTGTCAAGAGAACATATTCCTCTCCGCTAGATTGTGCCGCCGCCGCCGCTGTTTGGTTGTTGGTTTGTTTGTTTTGCATTCACGGGGCCGCTCTCTGAAAGGGAAATGATAGTGATTTGTTGTCAAACGTAATGACTTCCTATTTGGAAATCTTAAAGGTCTGCAATGGAGGCATTGTGCATTCCGATAAGCCTCGGGGCTGGACAGGCGCCGCTATCCATGGAGACTGCTGTCATTATAACCATTACATCTCCAGGTATCACTGTTATTCTTGTCTCTGTAACAACCAGGTTGACCGTACTCGAGTTCAACTTCACACAAGTGCATCTCTTTACTTTCCTCCCGTCTCCTCCCTCCATCTTTCCCTCCATATATGGAGCGTGGACATAATGTGAGGGCTGAACTGGGCGTGGCCTCAGTGTTTCTTACAAAAGTTGCTCGGTCGTGCCGTAACTTCCGGGGCCAATACGCAAGTGGAAAAAACGTGCAGTTCACAGGGTGGCCACTTGAGGCTGGCTCCTAAATCGAGTCAACCCCCCCCATAGACTCGCATGTTTAAATGGTGCATAATTCTCACTTGATTGACAGGTGACAGCATCGCTAGCTCAGCACCGCCATGAGCTGCCTTGCTCCTTTGCCTAGGCCAGCAGGGCATCGTCTTGGGCTGCGGTGGGTGTGGTTTGGCTGTAGCCCCTCCCATTTGCCACCAGCGCTCCACCTCTTTGCCCCTCTTTTGGATCTAGCTAGTAAGTGGGAGGATGCAACGTGTCCACCGTTGTCGTGTAGCCCTCTATAGATAAACTTGAAATAATGGTAGAGTGCGAAGAATTCACTGATCGTTAGTAGTGAGGTCGCAAGCTGCAGCTGAATACCGCCAACCCTCACTACCAGAATGGACAATCTATCCAGTTTGTCCATTCTGGGCTACTGTGAAAACATGGTGCTGCAACTTGGCCGCCTCTGTAATACGAAAAAAACAAACAAACTGTAAAGAACTCAGTCTAAAGTAATGAATTCAATTATTTGTAAATCCAGGTGATAAAAACCTCCAATGAAACAACCCTGTAAAATTGCATATTTTCCAACGAGGTCAATTTCAGCAAAATAGTACACACTGAACCTTTACACTTGAATTGAGGGAACTGCTTTTAATATAGTGGCAGATGAGTGAACATCCACTGTCTGTTTTTAGAGATGATTAATTCTGATCCATAATTAAGGAGAATGGCACTCTGTGCGAAGCTCATAGCTCCATCAAAGCTCACCAGTCCCCTTAAATCCAATCAAGCTGCATCAGATTTCACACACTCACTAATATCAGTCCCTAAATGTGCCGCATTCATCAAGGCTCATGAATTATTCAACAGGGAATTAGTTTGAATTGAATAAAGCATCCTATCCTGTGAGGGGAGGAGACAGAATTCCTTTATTACGGCAGTCCGGGTGTGGATTTACAGACTTCGGCAGGTTTACTAGTTTAACTTATAAACAAACAAATCATGTGTTAAAACGGAACCTGAAACTTGTGATCTATAATATTTATTATTTCCCATGATGCTCTGGCCTATCTGAAGCAGTACGCACCAGTATGTACGTATGTATCACTTCCCACAGCAACACAAATCGGATGATTCTCTTTTCTGTAATTTGTGCCCCCTAGTGGTGATGACACAGATAACACCATCGTTATCTTCAGAAGCGAGTCAAATATATAAAGTCGTTGACATTCTAACTTTGTCAGTAGAAATCATCATTTCCACCAACTTGTACACACTGGACCTTTAATCCCACATTACTTGACTTATGATCCTTGCAACAGGCTGTAAATCCACTATTATGAGAGACTATAATCTGATACACCACGTTTCCAGCAGTTGCCTACATGTACGTACCCGACTGACACAGAGGACGTCCGGCATCATTTGTAGCGGTGTTACATTCGACTTTCATTCAGTCTGCTCTCGGTTCCTTTCAGCTCGGCAGAAAGGTCCTGGGGGACGAATCAGGCTGTTTAGCTGCTAAATGCTCCGCTGTGCTCAGCAGCTAATGACAGTGTTTGTCTGACAGGAGTTCAGCGACGAGCTCTCAGCTCTCTGCTGACTCCCGCTATTTTCTTCTATGAAGAGACATAACCTGTTTATTTCATAAACAGAGTTATCATAGTTTCAATAAACCTGAATCCCTGAGACCACTCCAATCTTCTGCAGAGATATTATTATGTAAGAGGAGATATGACTCTGCTTATTGGGTTTAAGAAAACAGAACAACGTAAAGGTTTTTAAAGGTGCAGTGTGTTATATTTTTTGTCACTTTCCTTTGTCGAAAAAACGATTACAAAACCATAACATACTGACATGTTTGTGAATTTATAATCGCTAAATGTATATATTACATTATATAGCTATTTAATGTATCAGGAGCGCGTCCTTTCTACGGGGGATGCCATGTTTCTACAGTAGCTCAGAGTGAACATACAAAACAGCCTTTGAGTTTCGATAACAACTTGAGGCTTACCATCGATTATCCTGCATGCTTGGAAGGGCAAGGGCGAGGTGATGGATTCAACAAGCGACTCGATGTCACCAAACCTAACACCCTGCACCTTTAAATGAACTCACTGTGTGTTATCATGCAGTGTAAAATCACAGGCACATAATTTGCATTCTGTGCTGTAAAGTAGTGTGCATTTCATCACAGGCGCTTTTAGTTTGGATCAAGAGAGACAGTCTAACACGGCGGCACTTTCACTCTAATGTGAACAGTGAACAGCAGTGTTGTGTGTGTGTGTGTGTGTGTGTGTGTGTGTGTGTGTGTGTGTGTGTGTGTGTGTGTGTGTGTGTGTCTCCACACACCTCAGCCTCACAAAGAAAACAGAATAAATAAGTCGGACTGTTGAGTTTTTTTTTTTTTCTCACTCGGTGAGGATCCGCCTGTGTGAACCAGTAGATGGTGGATTGTGTTATTGGTCCCCAGATGAATTGAAATGGGTCCAACAAGTTTCTCCGCTGTGACTAAAGATTATTCTTTAAAGAGCGGAGGGGAAATTGCTCAGCCATTACAGTGAGCCGCTGGCACACAGGCAGGTATTAGAGAGAAAAAGAAAATAGAAACCCCTCACACTCACAACTGCACAAGGTCTTGTTTTTTGACTCTCTCTCCCAAATTGATTTTTTTTTTCAGAGTTTGGTGTCAAACCAATCAACTTCAGCAGAGACAACAAAAACATGGAGATATGATCAGAAACAAGCAGCCATGACCTTCAATTCGGGTCCAGGTGTTGATCCATCCCATTCTCCTGAAGGTAATATTTCTAGAATTCAGGGACTGATTGTTCATGTAGTTTTATTATGTTATTTATTTTATTGTATTGGTCCGGAGGTCGCAGGTCAACGGACAATGTGGTGTTGATGTCATGTGCTTGTGAGTGTAATTCATCAGAAACACCACTAGGGGATTTTAAACATGAACAAAGATGGCTGGATTGAAATGTAGGGGTCAAAGGTGAAGGACACTATGTTTTCCTTGTGAACCTTTTATGTTATTGAACACCTCCTCCTTGTTCCTTTTAAATAAGCAAAAATCTCCTCTTATCTCGACGGAGGAGCTGATTAGATTTTTGTGCTCAAATGTCAAAAGTCAAGGTCACAGCGATTGTGTGTTCTTGTCAGTGTGAGTTATCAGGAGGTCAGTTACATCATTTCACTTTGACTAATTGTTGACCTGATTCAAAGTTGGAGGTGAAGGGTCAAGGGCTCTATTACCTCAGACATCCCGAAGTCTTCATCTCAAGAAGACATCATTTTACATGTGGCACAAATGTTAACTCCTACTCGTGGATTCAACTCATTCGATGTTAGTGGTGAAAGGTCAGAGGTCAGGGTCGCGATGATGTCATAGATCATGTTTCGGTGTCCTCATCATGATGGCTCTCTTCAAATTTTCATCCACTGAGCTTTCACCTGACAACATCAGTAACAGTAACAGTGGTGACCTCATGGGAGGTTCTCACGGTGGCTACAGCCCCAGTGGCGGAAAACACAAAGAATGCGACGTCCTAATTAACATTTTAACTAGTTTTCAAGCCCCGAACCCGTTCAGAGTTAAAATTCCTGAAAGTTAAAGCTGTTAATGTATATATAATGATGATAAATGATCGTAAACAAAATCAGGGTTCACGCTGAAACGTCCATATTAAAAAATGCGGTGCCCTTTGACTTTGAGATTTTGTTTCCCTCCATTACACATGATTAAAATTCCGCCGGTTCATGAAAAAATACGTGTTTGGGCTTGTTGTAATAATTAAAATTCTCAATTCTTCCTGAAACAGTTGGGGGGCATATGAATGAGGCGACGGCAGGTTTGGACCGCGGCTTCCCTGGGATGAAAAGAGAGAATTCATTAATCTGCCTCATAAAAGCAATTATGAAATATGTATGTGGAACACATTGCAGCAGAGCGATGAGAGTCCGACCATTGTCCTGACTGCTGGTTTTAGCATTGACATTTTAATTGGTGATTTCCAGCTCTCATTCTGCACCGAATATACACAGAGAAAGTTTCTAGGACATCTCGGTTCTAAGCTGGTCACACACATGCGCACAGACGCGCGCACGCGCACACGCTCACACACACACACACACACACACGTGCGCGCGCGCGGAGCAGATTCATTGAAATTGAGTAGTCTGACTGAGCCTTGTGTGGGCTCAGTGACAGCGTTGATTAAACATTAAGGAAGAGATATAATGCCATTTTACCACTGCGAGTTATCCAACCCCTTTGTACTATCATTTCATCTTTGCCCTTGAACTCGTGCACATCGCCGACTGACGGGATAGAAAGAATAATGACAATGAATTATGCATAAATAGGAAGTTGAATTCATCTTTATCCAACTTTGGAAAGTTGGTGCGTCTGAGGGCCCCTGAGTGTTATTTGTCATGCTGCTGACAGGAAACACTGCAGTTGGTATTTGTAAAAAAAATGGGCTGGCAGCGTCTGGGCCAAATGGAGCAGCTCCGCTGATCCGTCCTCCCTCCCTCCCTCCCTCGCTCCCTCCGACTCGGTTAGGGTGCGAGCGACGTCGGAGGTAAACAATTAAATGTATTTTGCGCTCCCGCTTTTTTGAGCCGAGGTGAGGAGGGACGGATGTGAAATCCGGGATGTGTTTCTCACTGCGAGGAATCAGGGCGGAGGGAGAGACTTGGATATTTCAATTTTTACTCAATAATATATCTGAACCCCGTGTCTCAATCCAACTCCCCGGGAGACAGTGGAATCTCCTCTCCTGCGGCAGAGCAAAGTGACAGAGCAGCCTGATGCCAGATGAAGTGTGTGCTGAGATGCAGCAGCAGCAGCAGCAGCAGCAGCAGCAGCAGCAGCAGCAGACATCATTGCTGGCTGCTGAGGCGTCTCCCTGTTTTTTCTTTTTTGTCGTAAAGGTGCTGTGTGTAAGATTTGGTGACATCTACCGGTGAAGTTGCATGTTGTACCCATCGCCTCACCCCTCCTTTTTGAGCATGCAGGTGAAACTATGGTGTGGGCTCATTTTAGGGTGATGTAAAAAGCAAGTCATACATTGACGTGATAATATATTTGTAAAAAACAAAGTTAGTAGATATTTGTTTGATGGTCCAAATTTTACACACTGCACCTTTAAAGCGGACCTATTCTGGCCGTTTTAGGGCTCTCTATTCGTTCCTTGTTCCTCTTTTAGGTTAACAGTCTTTTACACGCGGTATGTGTGATGAACCAGAGTATCTGCATTGAGTGAAACGCAAGGATTTGCCCCCCCCCCATCTCTCTTGAAACCCCACTATCTCCTGATTGGCTAATCTCTGGGAGATCCCAGAGATTGGCTGAACATGTAGGTTAGTCCTGCCATCTACGAATGCCTCCCAAATGTGCTGTCATCCGGCAGCTTCCAGTGCGAAACATCAACTCTCTGAGCTGGAATCCGATCCGGAATATTGCGGCGTAGCGGCCAAACCTCCAAGAGTCGGACCGGACTTCTCTGCGCGGTGAACGTGTCCATATTAAGCCATTCCGTTTCATATGACATCATTAGCGGCAAGCCCGTCCAACCGTGGTTGTTGCAGCTCTGGCTGAAGCCGCCTCATTCTCCACAACATTACTCAAACATGCATGTGGGTCATTTCATGAATGTTTGACCATGTCACTCAGGATATTCCTGCACTGTGACTCTAAACGCGAGGAAAAGCATTACAGCTCCCCTTCAAGGATCCGTCACACAGCCGCACGTATAACGTCAAAAGCACCAGCTCTGGATTCACACGGACAATCGGGGGAAAAATTGCAGCCTAACACACTGATATATTCATTGCTTCATTTTCACCCAGGTTACACGGCTTATCACTTTCATACCGGCCCAGATATTGCTGGTGGGATGTGTGTCATTTTCTCAGCAGGCATTTGAATTTCCTGGAAATCTTATCATCAGTGCCCTTTGATATTATGAAGTTTGGCGTAAGATATGAAATCAGCTTTTGTGTACACACAGCAGAGGCTGGCTGCTATAGTTCACAGTTTTTCCAGTTATTTATTTCTTTTTATTTTTTTATTTTTTTTACTCCCTTCAGATGTGTCACTACAAATAGTTTCTTCCACCCAATACACAGAACTTTTTTCTGTCTCAGGGTGAATCCTGAACAGTTTGCAGTCCCCGGAAAAAAAAAAGGTAAAGGAAATAGAATGTCGGGGACATCGGATTCTCGCTAAATTCACTGCTCACCACAGTGTAATAGATTACTTTAGGCAACTGCCGATGAACCTCCAATTTGAATTTAAAGCAACATGAGGGAACTCTCCAAAAATGGCTGCTTGTAGTGACACCTGTGGCATTCAAGGGGATTGTAGTCATCACTCCGGTCCTTGCATCTGGGAGCCATTTTCTTAAAGGATGAAGTCAGCAGCTGTATGCCCCCCCCCCCTCCCTTCACCCCTTCACCTTCCCCGATCAGGGCTGGAGAGCCACGGTCGCCTTGGTGCAACAGCTCAAGCATGAGCAAGTGTATTTGCGAGAGAGAGTGCAGATCTCTGAGCTATGACACACTGTACCTGGCTCAAGAGGCCGCTGGTTCTCAGGCTGGTTCTCAGGCCTCAAGAGGGAGCGCACACATCATAGTACATGTCACACCGACTTTTTATTTTGCCGCAGTGGTGCGACCTCAAGCACTTCACACGGTGTCCCACCGATGGCATTAAGAGTCAACCATGTACGTTTGGGGGAGTATCTATCTTTTAAAAAAGTGATTTGAATTAAAAAAAAAAAAAGGTAGAATGCTCCTTTATTTCTCGGTGCATGGATCTATCTATGATATATATATTTATATATATATATATATACATATATATATATTCCAAATCATTATTTGGTCGGATTTGGACAAAGTCATTACACCTTGTTTTGCATTGTGATGTACTTGTCGGTTTGTGGGATATGGAACCCTTGTGCATCGATGTATCAGAGTATAGCGCCCAGCCCTCATCATGGCCTCTGTATGAAGAGGGACTCATGAGAACCGATGCAATTTACCGTCTCTCATCTCATCGTCTCATATCCCATTAAAACGAGGCTGAGCTGAGAGAAAATAAATGACTTCCTGATAATAAGTTCTATTTGAAAATGTTCAGATGTTTACCTCGCTGTCGGCCAGCCGTTTCATCTGATGCTATTTTCCCCCTCTATCACCACGAGCTTAACTAATTCCCATTAAGTTTGCTTTCGCATGATTATTGGATGCTATGAAACACATCGTTCATCTTTATATCCACAGTCTGTGGCTGTAACTCCGCTCGTTTGCCTCTGCAGGTATGAATTATGGTTAGGATTGCACAATCCTGACTGATGCACAGAAACGTCGTCACTTTAAAGGTGCAGTGTGTAGGATTTGGTGACCTCTAGAGGTGAAGTTGCATGTTGCATCCACCCCACCGTCACCTTTCTGAGCACGCAGAAGAACCTATATGGAAGCCCTCAGTTGTCATTAAAACTCAAAAGATGTTGAGTACATCCACTCTGGGCTACTGTAAAAAAAAAACATGGTGGCCCCCGTAGAGAGGACCCCCTCCTCTTCTAAATCAACATTAAAGGGCTCATTTAAGGGTAATGGGAAAAAATAAAACATTTAGGTGATTATAGATCCATAAAATATGTAATTGTTTTTGTAACATTTTTTAAGAAGTGACAAAAATGGCCGAAAGTCTTACACACAGCACCTTTAACACCCAAAACCGAAGCGTATTTAAGCGTTGATTGCATGTGTCGCCCACAGGTGTGGCTATATGTGTCAAAAGGTATATTTATTCTAGCTGTTCTATAAATGTCAGAGAATACAGACGCGTATCCTCCTCTTATCTTGTCTCCCCCTCTAAAACTACAACTGATTACAGTGTGGAAATGCGGCTGATGCCACGTGTTGAATTCCGAAGCACAGACAGTTCCCCTGTTGCCGCTGGATGAAGAAAGCCAAAGCTTAAAGTGGGTCTCGCGGTCTGAAGCTACAATTTCAAAATGTGCATGGATTTTTTTTTGGGGGGTGGGGTGGGGGTTGGGGGGGGGGGGGTGGAGGGAGTGGGGGGGGGGGGGGGGGGGGGTGACCTTGCAGTCAGGTGAGGTGATTTGGAGGCGATGGGCTGGCAGCTGATTTTGAAACAGTGGGCCGAGCGGCGGCAGATCAAACTGGGCTTAAAGCCTCTGCACTGCTCCACACTCTCAACCCAGCAGCCCTCAGCCGGCCGACCACAGTGTGCGGCCTGCGCAGCTCTCTGTGGCTTATGTGTGTGTATTCCTGCCACTTTGTTCAGAGCTTTTATGAGTCACACCATTAGTAAGCCACCCCCCTCTCTCTCTCTCTCTCTCTCGCTCTCTCTCTCTCTCTCCCTCCTCCTCTCTCTCCCTCTCCTTTGCTCTGTTTCCTGCACACGCCAGCAGGATTTAGATACCCTATGTATTATGGATGGGGAAAATAAACAGAATGCAGCAGCCGTCTATATGACACACTGGTGAGATCACTCGACAGGAGCGATTACAGTGGTCAAATAAAGCTGCGGCAGGAGACGGGAGGAGGAGGAGGAGTCGTTGGAGAAGAGGAGAAAAGGCGTAAAAACCCAGATAGAGCCGGTCTTAAATAAAATCTCCATCCTCCATTTTTCCTTCCTCCGCGTGTCGCCTTGTAACCAATTACATTAAGCTCACCACTCCCACTCTTACTGCCAGTCTATTAAAGTCGGCCCTAATCTAATGGAGGCCTCATATATATGTGTTGTTCCCATAATTATTCCTCTCTTTGGGGGGCGATAGCACCTCGGTGTCGTGGACCTCCCTCGTGCGCGGGCGAATTATAGAAGTCGCACGTGTGACATTGTCATGCAAAGCGGCGTTTGGCTCTGGAGAATAATCTCTCCTGAGGTGAAGAAGGGGCAGATTCTTTGAAATGGTCTCTGACTTTTATGGAGCCAGTGGCCAGAAACACACATGACATTTAGCCCTGATGCTGGTGTCGTCCACAGACTCTGAAACACTGCGGGTCAAGAGTAAGAATAATACATGTGAAGACACCGGTGTGTGAGGAGAGTGCGCACTCTTAATAACTCACACAGCATTTGCTGTGTGTCAAAACCATCCGTCCATCTGTCCATCCATCCATCTTTCATCCACTCATCTGTCCATCCACCGGTCATCCATCTGTCCATCTGTCCATCCATCCATCTTTCATCCACTCATCTGTCCATCCACCGGTCATCCATCTGTCCATCTACCATCCATCCATCATCCATCTGTCCATCTACCATCCGTTCATCGGGCCATCCATTTCTCCATCCATCCGTCAGTCAATCAATCCATCCATCCGTCCATCTATTCAACTATCCATTCATTCATCCACTCGTCGATCCTTCCATCTGTCAATCAGTCCATCCATGCATCCAATCGTGCATCCTTCCATCCATCCATCCATCCATCCTTCCATCTGTCAATCAATCCATCCATCTACCCCTCCTTCCGTCTGTCAACCCACCCTCCCATTATTCCGTCCATCCATCACTCCCCCCCCCCCTTCATCATTCTAAGTGTCCAGTCGTTCATATTCAAACATTAAAAACCTCAGTAAATAAGTCCAAATTCAATATTTCCCATCAGAACAAACGCGGGTCTCCTCGGTGCCGGAGCCTGTGTTTACTCAGTCCCACTTCTGTCCTGACTCCTCTGCCCCCGGTGGGACAAATCCGCCGGCGCCGCACATTATCATCACGTTGGTCTGCGCACTGTTGGTCGCTCCATCAAGCGCCAGGCTCGAATTTCTTTCTGTCGACTGGAAACAATCCTCCTCTCTCTCTCTCTCTCTCTCTCTCTCTCTCTCTCTCTCTCTCTCTCTCCCCCGCTCACTCGCTGCAGGACCAACAGCTCAGCTCTCTCCTCCTCTTCCTTCCTTCACTCCTCTGCCCTCACCCTCTGTTAAAGCAATGAATATTTCAGCCTCTTACCTACAGCTAGTCGGTATCAGTGGAACATGAATGTCATCTGTTTCACAGAGATTATTGAGGGAAATAAAAAAAAAATTTAAAAATTGTGCCGTGTGCCCGCAGCAAACACACCAAATCCTATTCTATTGTTTTTCGAGGCTTTCTCCTCCTCACTGGGAGGAGGAATCTCACTTTTTTTTTTTACTTTCTACAATTTCGTGTCTTGCAGCAGAGCTTTATGCGTAAGCCCCTGCTCGGAGAACATGTCTCCTCCCGCTCTCCTGCCGGTGTCGCGCGGCAAAAGCAGGATAAACAGGTGCACGTTCAGAGATTAGTAGAAGTGAACTGCTCCGACCGTTCTTCAAGAGTTCACGCAAAGTACAAAATAGGTCTTTCTCCTGCCGAGCGCATCAAATTAAACACCGTGCGGCGATGTAAAGTAAAAAGGAAACACCTGACTCTTTAGTTGTTGCCTTGTTGTCTCCATCTGATCCGGGATTCGTCCGACGGCACCGTACCTCCGGTTTGATGGAGCTGTCAAACGTCTCATGAAAGGACGGTTAGACGCGGCGCGTGATCAAAGTCTGTCTCTCTAATATCAGACGGTGAGGAGTGCGAGCACTCAGGAGCGCCGTTTTGTGTTTCTCGTGCGAAGGTTTCAAAGAAGTGAGTAATTATAGCTGCCAAAGTGCTATTACAAAAAAAAAAAAAAGAATAAAAAATAAAAAAACTACAGAAATGCTTTCCACCACTTTCCTGCCTCCGCCAAAACTCCAATCTAGTCGGGGCTGAATGACAGCATGGCGAAAAGTGTGGAAGAGAGAGAGAGAGGGGGGGGGGAAAAAA
>JAFBJT010003130.1:72355-96280 GCA_016785325.1 Chascanopsetta lugubris | reverse complement strand
CAATACTTTTGACGCGCGCTCTCAGCCCTGACATCTCTCTTTCCCTTGACCGGAGTTCTTGCTCTCTCTCACTCTGTGTGTGTGTGTGTCTGTAATCATTCAATTTCATTTGTTTTTTCACAATAAATGTCACATTTGATATCCCGTTTTCTGCTTTTCTTCAACTTAATAATTTTATTACACTCCTATAATATGCAGTGAATTGTATAAAACTGACAGATATTCTAGTTCAAAGTGTTTTACTGAGCTTACTCACAGGACAATTTCTGTCCCTTTCATATTCAAAATAAGTTAAATTTGAGGCTCAGGTGTAAAAGGGTTACGTTTTCAATAAAACTAAGTAAGTAGAGGCAAACAAACAAAGGGAAAGATTTGGAGTTGTTGTTCTTTATAGCTTATTATGCTGTAGTTTTACTGGTCGGGCCCACTTGAGATCAAATTGGGGCGAATGTGGCCCCTGAACTAAAATGAGTTTGACACCCCTGGAAATAAAAAC
This sequence comes from Chascanopsetta lugubris, assembly GCA_016785325.1. Taxonomy (NCBI): domain Eukaryota; kingdom Metazoa; phylum Chordata; class Actinopteri; order Pleuronectiformes; family Bothidae; genus Chascanopsetta; species Chascanopsetta lugubris. The sequence continues at coordinate 95,784 of JAFBJT010003130.1, read as the reverse complement.
ATTCTGAATCGAGCAACATTCCATCTCTAGTGTTTTATGTGAAAACCGAAGGTTAAGAAGTAGTATTCCAGTTTTTCTTCCACATTAGATAGTGGCTGGCACATGCGCATATACATTACAACCCCGCTACATGCTGGGTTTTTGTCAGTGTGTGTGCTCTGTCTCCGACATCATCACCAAGGTGGGTGAAAGGGTACGGCTTCAAAACTCCAAGTTCACTCATCATCTTTATGGTGGGCCATTCAGAAGACAAAGATGACAGGTTCTCCCTCACATTAACGAGCTGATAGCCATGGGAAGGCTGGCGAGGAGGAGATGTGATGGAGGGATGGAGGGGGGGAGGGAGGCGGAGGAGGAGGAGAGGAGAGAGAGAAATAAAACTGAGATGAGAAGCCCAAGGCCGACGCATGTACTCAGACCCTCTCTGGTGAAAGATGGGCCCTCACAGGGCCACAAGTTGTCTGAAATGGTGTGTGTAATTATATGGCTACATCCATGTATTAGATTTGCATGCAGTCCATAACAGTACGACGCTGTTTATTACGGGGACATGTTGAGGTGTGGAGGAGCAGAGATGGAGATATTGCGAAACAGTGATGTCCTCTCATGATTGGCTCTCATCACTCACAACTCGCTTGCGAACGCTAAAAGGCTTAACACTGTTAAAATGAATAGTGATGCATTCAGGAGGACACCCGATGACATCATATAACTCACTTTAACGGTGCTTTGTAAAAACGTAACAGCTGCAAAACAATTCTCAATCAAGGTGCACTCTCGAAGCCACTACACAGGAAAACAGAGCGACATGAGCACACAGGCTTCCAGCTCGAATATTCTGGACTTCCAGAGGAGAACGCTGAATGTGTGATACTTACATATATGGACTGAGACTGTTTCAGGTTTTAAGAATATATTAAGATGAGAAGTGAAATCCCATAAAAATCACCACAAGATTTACAAAGTAAGATACAGCTGTAAAACTCTTGCTTGTATCGACCTGATACCCATTTCTATCACACGTGGTTCACCAACACACATGTTGCAGGGACTGACTTTAGGTGGCGCTACCATGCCCTTAGCTAAAGATCACAGAAGAACACCGGCAACGACAATCACATGATCAAAGAAATAACAGTGGGTCTTCTCCATCATGTTTAAAGCCCTAATAAATAGTGTCAGCGTACGGCAAGGTATGTATGAAGGTTCACAGGCTGGAAAGGGTTCAGAACAAGTGGGTGCATGAAAGTATGAAAGTGCGAAAAATTCAACAATCATCAGTCCCCTCTTGATGCTGACGCGTGCAAATGACGACGCAAGCAGAAACGTTCTTTGGAAGAGTAATAAGGGCCAATGTCCTCTCCGAGCTGAAATAAGGACGAGTCATGCCTGATCATTTACATTGATAAATAAATCATACTGACATTAACAACCACCACGTCTTTACACTTCTTTCTCCAGATAGTGGCGGAGGCAGCGATGTCACCTCTCTCTGTGCAGAGCACATCAGCACCTATTTGAGCATGTGACGTACAGAGTGCGTCGCCACACCCGTGTCCCGGTATTCCAGTAAAGCACGTGTCCAAACGCTTGTGGCCAATGCCACCTTTCCATGCCGCTGACCGTGATCGTCCTGCACCTCTTGTGCAATCTGGAGCGAGCCGCTCCTCTGGTCACTCTCAGTGATGAATAATAACGAAGGGCTTACTGAGGTGGAACCTTCCTGTGTCCGACGTGGCGAGCATCTGGTGAGGGGTAATAACTGTCTTACTTTCAGGATTTCTTAATGTGGAAACTTGAGGGAGCGAGAGAGAGAGAGAGAGAGAGAGTGAGAGAGAGGATTGTGTACTATTGCTTGTGTTTGTGTGAGTGTGTTAATCGCGTTGCTGAGTCAGCACAGAGGTAACAGGAGGCAGCGGCGGGAGGAGACCGAGGGATTTCCGCAGCCCAATATAAGAAGCTCCCTGGGGGGGATTCATTCTGTCCCATTCCATCCCATCAGTCAGCCATTGAGGTGCGCGCCCGCGCCCGTGTGAGTGAGTGTGTGTGTGTGTGTGTGTGTGTGTGTGTGTGTGTGTGTGTGTGTGTGTGAGTGTATGTGTGTGTCACAAAGTGGTTATTGATGGGACTCCTACCGGCTTGGCAACTGTCCCTGTGTCTGGGGAATCTAAGCCCAAAGTTGTGGCTGCTGAGCTGCAGGTGTGTGCGAATGGGTGAGTGTGACAGATATAACACGGGTGAAGAGAATCAAGTGTTTCACTGCAAATATAGTGAGTCCGACTCCGACGCGACTGTGTGCAACATGTGTGGCTGTGTCCTTGCGCGCCGTCCTGCGGCAGCCTAAGCCCGCCTGACCTTCTCGTTCTAAAACAGACTTCATGAGAGGCAGGGGCAGGCAGACACTCCCTCAGACACACATGGACATTAAAGGTCTTTTTCTTGGTGAGCAAAGCAGCTCGAGGGATTTCTGGCAGCGGGAGGGCAGCTGTCAGGGATTTCAAACGCTCCGAGTGTCAGAGGAGGAAAAGACTGTATATGCGCATAGACAGACGGTGGCAGTGCCTGGCCAAGCTACGGGAGATGAACGTCTAGGTGCCGCATTGACATCAAAGGAGCGGTGGAGATGAGCCTCCTACCTGAAAGTACCATTCACCCAGCTGTCATCTGTACACGCTGCTCAGAGCTGATCTCCTATAGACTGAAGTTCCACTTAAGTATGGAGCCGTGTGGAGACAAGTCGACAGAGTAATGCTGGGATTTCTACAAACTTAAAGAACAAAGGAGTGGGTAACTTTGATGACAGGAGCCCGTAATGTTTGGCACTAGCAAGTTTCCATAGTATAGTGGAAGGAGGATAAATAAGATATACACTGTAAATCAGTTACAACAAGATTTCCAGGTACCAAATACTTTAGGGTTCAACCCAGGCGGTTACAGGGACCGTATATGTCGTTGGTCTTAAGTTACTTATCTAAAAAGTACCCCACCTTGCCTCTAGTTTGCCTTACTCGCTTTTGATTTTGAAGGTTGAAAGGCTTAACCCAAAGTGCAAGATTTCATTGAAAATATGTAAATTCATTCAGGCAGATACTGGATGCCTATCATAACTATACTGATGTTTTGAAGAGTGTAAAATCAAACACGTGCAAATTGTTGTCTTCATGACCTTCAATGAGCCCTTTATTTTGCCCTCAAGACCAACTAAATACCATTTTATGTGAATTTGTTATGGTCAACGAAGGCCAAGACATGTACCATGTTTGGACGATCAGTGTGCGCTTGGGTTCACGTGAATATGACAAATAGCAAGATTTTTGAGGAAAAAATCATAAAATTGAAGCGTAAATGCATGCTAGTTCCTATTTCTTTAAAGTTCTTAATTTTTAGGTTCTACCTGCAGATTTTGCAGACATCGTCTCTGATGAAAATTACACCAGGCAATGTAACAATGCCTCCACCACTGAGTTAGAGCCGATCAATCTTTCTTTTCCTCCACGTTTTACTGTCAGATTTGTGTAAGTCATAAAATCTATACTTTGCAAATCAAGAGCCGGACTAGATGAATGCCACGGTAACGAATAATATCTTGACTGCTGTAAAGCCTTTTGTTTTGTCTAATGTAGTTTAATTCATTTAAAATAAAGTTTTCAAAATCTACAATGGCACGTGGTGTACTGCAGGGTTCTATTCTTGGTCCATCGCCTCTCTATATCAGTTCAGATAAATGCGCTTAAATAGCAGTTAATTCATTGATTCACTAATCGATGTAGCAATTCTTTACATTAGGTTGGCTTCCGTGGTGAATGTAGTCTGTGGTATTATGAATGGACTGAATTCTCTTGATATTAGTTTTAATGAATACTCTGAAAGTGTGACCTTACAAGAAATAAACTGATCTACTGATGATCAGGACCAATGAGAGCTGTAACTATCATTTTAGTCAGTCCTAAAGCCTTCATCACCTTCAAGTCTGAAATCTCATTCATAAAAAACAACTGATAAAAGTGAAATGCAGTTCTAATTACACTCTGACTGAAGCAGACTCTTCAGGTTGAAATAAACAGCTCATGGTGCTATTCACAACCACTACACTGTAACCAGAGGCCACCTATTCTTTTTCCTCTCAATAACCAACATTATCCTTCATTAACTTGTTGTTTGAATGAAGTGGAACGGCGGAGAGGGGAAGAGATTCAAAATAATGGAAATGAATAATGAAACCTTCTGCAGATGGAGAGTTACCTTTGAATCAGAGCCTCTCACTTATTTCTTACAACTTTGAGTAGGTTTTCAACCCCTCTGGACCACAACCTGTCACAGAGGCCGTGTAACTTCTGAGCATTGTCTCCTGCAATACACCAAGTAAGAGGCTGCAATAAAAATGATTTGTTATAGAAAATGGGATGTCTGACAGCCTCAGTGAGATACACTAATGGAAACAGATAGCAAAAACAGACCGGGGGTAAAAACCAATGCATGAATTCCAGCAAAAGCAAAGCAATAGAACTGATTGTCGTTTTACAAACGACCCGGTTGTGGGCTGAGAGGGTGAGGAGAGGGTGTCTGCTGTAATGTCACTTTGTGTTCAGTGTGCATATCTTACCCACGGTCAGCTGACCGGTCAGCTGCCCCTGACCGTTCCGGGCGTTCACGGTCACGTTTCTGTCCGACTGCAGGATCAACGGACTGTCCTGCAGAGAGAGAGAGAGAGAGAGAGAGAGAGAGAGAGAGAGAGAGAGATGATTATTAGCAAATTCTCTCTAAAAACCAATACTCTGATTACGCCACCATGCAGTTTCCATATTCACACACATGCCGCCCTCACCCCACTGAGCACCAATCAGTGCTGCATTAACCTGCTGCCTTAGCCTGCATCAACCTTCATACTTGACTCCCTCTCTTCCGCATACCTGACACACTCTGCATCCAATTTGCATAATCTATTCAAAGCAGCATCCTGTCAGTGAGTGTTTGCTTGTTTTCAATTGCCTGTGTGTGTGTGAGTGTGTGTGTGTGTGTGTGTGTGTGTGTGTGTGTGTGTGTGTGTGTGTGTGTGTGTGTGTGCATCTGCAAAAATAGCCAATTATTCTCAGCCTAAATGAGCTAAATGCAACAATGACCCTGACCTCTGCTCTCAGGCTAAACGCCTGATTGAGACGCACGCCGCACGCATTAGTTTACATTCCGGGGATGTGCGCTCGCGATGGATGGATGCAACCCCCGTGTCCTCCATTTTCATTAAATTCCAAGTTCTATCTAATGTCTCACAGTCTCCACTCTTTCGCTCTCAGTGTACACCGGCCGGCCTGTGAAAAAAAGAAAGAAAAAAACCTTCCTATCCACATTCATTCACTTTTCTTCCTGTTCATCTCCTCTCTTTCATTAGATCGCTGCACTTGGATCATTTTCATTTTCTCTCCCTTCACTTCCCTCTATCTCTCTTTCAAATTGCTTATTTGTTTTTGGCGGCTTGAAATGAATGGCATACAGGTGACCCAATTTCTCTGCTGCATTCCCCAAATTAATATCTTGCTGCATTCCAGTCTGAATTTTCCAAAATGAGAACTGTGTTAAAAATTGGAAAGTCACTGATCTGTTGAAATAGAAAAAAAAAAATCCTCTCTCTCTCCTCACTCTCACTCTCTCTCCCACTCCGTGTTTTTGTCATTTGTTATGGATGGATATTCACTGTTCTGGGGCCTGTTTACGCGAGACCGGATTTCTAATATGTCACACCTGTCTGTGCTGTGTTTTGGACTTTCCAGGGACTCCCTGGACAGACTGATCACAAACACAGATTGCTGCACAGCCATGAGACAAATACACAAAGTAAACACACAAACAGGACGAGCATGTGGCCACATTTCAGTCACATTTACACCTACACACTTGCATGAGACATACTCAGGTGCCAGCACACACACACACACACACACACACGTATGCACACACACACACGCACACCCATGCCTCGATGCACAAACACACGCCACCCACTCGCACAGCGTCAGATAACAAATTTGCCAAACAACAAGTGAACGCCACACACACAGATTATTGTGTGTTGACTCCCTCATCTGTCTCCTAACGCCCGTGTGCTGGATTAATTATTTTCAACGGGGCGTGTGATAGGCTTCACTGTATTATCTTTCCACTCTGGTTAAAGCGACGGGCGCTTTGTAAAGCATGACAGATGTAATGTGCTCCGAATCATTCCACCTGGGTGGACGGTGTGCATGAACAGTCCCGATCCCATTCACTCAGCGCAGGACTCTGACATTTCAAGGAGTGGCCGTAGATGGAGAGTCTTATTTGATTAAGTGCTCATATGCAAATACGCATTAACAGGCGCGGGGAATAATTGCTGCATATTAAACAGCTGCTAACGTCCATTCCTATAACGAGTGATTAAAGATAAACTATCTGACTGGTGTGAAACATATGTGCAGGTAACAATAATGGCCGGTCTTAATGAGGAAGCTGCTGATCCCGCCGCTGACCATCACCATTAATCACAATCAGTTACACAACTCTCAATAAACTGACATATTGTTTTCAGAATTAATGGCACATCATCACGACACTGTGAGCGAGGCCTGTGTTTGTTGACGCTCGTGTTGGCACACGCCGCTCTGTAAATACACTGTGTTGTTGGTGCCTCTGTTGAAAAAGCTGCAATTCTCCAGTGAGGCGGCTCCGCTCTGATTGTGGAAAACAAAGTCGGGTGAAGAGCTTTGGTGACGGGTGGCTCTGGAACCGTGCCCACATGTGCTACGTACCATTTTATTAGAGTTGTCGGAGTCTAGAAATAGACCGGCAAAGGCATGATGCCTTTTTTTTGTGAGCAAACCTGGAGGTTGTCACTGCCCGTGCCCAATGTCAATGAGAGTGAGCAATTAAAGATACTCATAAGTTCATGCATCAGGTTGATGGTCACAATGTAACAACACCTGAAGTAAAACGTTCACGTTCGGCTGTTGCATGAGGTCATCGTCACCACCACAGAAAACTGCAGTCATATGTGACATAGTCAGTTTCCAATTTATGTGCTATTACTGGTGTTATTCATCTTAATTGTGATATTGTTATTTTGATTATTATTATTATCACTAACATTACTAGTATTTTCTACTATTACTATACCACTACTATATACTTAATCATTGCTATCATTATCATTATTGTCATTTCTACTCTATTTCTTACTATTTCCATTATTATATCACTATTGATGCTGCTATTACTGTATCACTGTTACAAATATTAGTAGTATCACTTGTAAACCTTATGTGCAATAAGGCTTGTGCTATTTATCTTTTAGTGTATACTATCTTTTGTGAATATAATGCAACTCTTTACTTTTTAAATGTCTCTTTTTCAAATGTTTTTTTATGTCTCTGCCTCCAGAGCTGCTGAATCAGTGAACTTTCCTGACTGTGCAATCAATAAACTTTATATAATCTTATCTTAACCACAGACCTCATTTCATGACTGTAGTTTAAGACTCACTCCTGCAATAGTGAGTCTGCTTATATGACTGCTGATTGTTACAAATTCAATCTGAGAGCTAGAGTGAAAAAAAAAAAAGTTGGAGAAACTTTAAATTCTTCCGACTAAAACTTCTTTGCCTATTACTGCAAACTTCAGTCGCATTCCCACTGATTAATTGAGTTACAATGCTGCACAGACGCGATGAGACGAGCGTTGAAATCAATCCAGCCATAGAATCCCACCATATATTGTGCATTAGACACGGATTCAGTCAGCTCTCCCTCACATTAAAGGTACATTCCTCTCAATGAAAGTCTTGAAGTCTCCACATCTCTGATCCTCAGCGATATGCACACCATGTTTGATGGTGTTCTGATGTTCTCTCATTTCAGCCTGGGCTTGATATCAGTCTTGATTCACTCTTGGACTTAACAGCGAGAAATCACTGCAGAATGGTAAAGTTTGAATGCTTGGATCCCACTTCACTGGGCAATGCATGAATCACACATCTGCGAAAAACTGTTTCATGTTAAAACTCAATCTGTGTTTGAATTAGACACACTGTCTGAAGTGTGTGTGGGCAGAGTGAGCAGTAGGTGCCTTGTTAATGGCTATTTACAGAGAAATCAACATATACTACTGATCCACCATAATGTGATGATGGCAGCGCTCTACTAACGGCTGCCAGGCGTTCTTGCCGTGGCCAAATTACAAGCATCGACTGCCACATTCATATGCCATCATTCTGCAGGACTGTGCTGATTGGACAATACACAGTCCCTTGCGCATATAACAGATCACGGCTGCCTATATTATTGGTGATAAGTTTAAAATTGTAAAAATTAAGAGGAAGAAATGAAATTGGGGTGAAAATTACAAAAAGGAAAATTAATTCAAGACTATTCTGGTATCATTAAAACAATTGTGCTTCAACTGGCTTAGGGAGCTTTTGATAGAAGGAGTAAAGCAAATGTATGTATGCAATGAAATAAATATGTTGGAAGCCATTGGTGAAATGAAATGCAAATGTGAAATATTAAGACAACACAATTTTCAAAAATGCACCGGGCATGTTTTAATCAGAGCTTAATTTGTACTACATCTTGCCAGAACCGGATCTGGCAACCAGCTTTTTGCGATTGGGACCAGCTCCGACTTGTTTGGATCTGTCATCTCCCTTCTCACAGTTAAACCTGATTTAAATGAGAGCTTGTCTACGCTGATGCATTTCAAATACGAGAGGAAAAGAGAGAGGGGATATAATAGTTGTTTGTCGTATGTAATTGGCACAATGTGATGATGACTGAGCACAGTGGAGATGGATACTCTGACAGAACGTGTCATTTGGCCTCGGAAATCTGCCCACAGTTGATTTCCACACATCTCGTCGTCCTGCTAAGTTAACTTGATTATTGTGCTCAGATTGTTTTGGCCAGTTTTAACAGCTAACACCTGAGCAGTCTCCCACTGGCCACTGCTGGCTGCATGATGAGCAACGCTTGAGGGCTGGTGCATGGACATAAAAAATTCAATTACATGTTCATAGTCCCTGTGTGGTGAGAGTGAACATAAGAGTGTACTGTGTGTTATAAGACTGAGATCACCAATCCCAAAATCCCAATCCTAGATTCAAGGTATCGCCAATCGAGAGTGACTTTTCCCTGTGTGCGTGTGTGTGTGTGTGTGTGTGAGTGTGTGTTGTACACGGTGTACTTTTACACACTATACTGAGAAATATATACGAAAATATACACTCTGCACCTATCATGCATCGGTTTGCACCCACAATATAATTTGAATTATTCGGACCCGTCCAACTCATCAGAAGCTTTATCATGAAATAGTGTTTTTTGGCCGTTGTACGTGTTTTAGCATCTATCAAATGAGTGTGTGCTCTTGAGTTTATGTCCACAGCTTTTGTTTGTGGATCACAAACAAAACATGTTTCGGTTTGAAGCCAGCACTCACGGTATGGCAGACTCCTTCAGAGACACCGTAGTGTAGAAAATGGGGCTAGAAGTTCCGGCCAGAACACGTTGGGGGGGAATTTGTAATAAAAAACCTTGACCCGCTTCCTTGCATGCGCCATACATCATTTGCGAAATTTACTTTACATTCAATTCACTCCCCCAGTTTATCTCCCTCGCCCTTGCTCTCTGCATCACCCCTCCGGCTTTTGTGTTTATTGTCACGCTCATAAATCTCCCCTCATCATGTGGAATGCGCACGGCGGCAGGAATAAACACACTGAAGGCAGAGACATCACGCTCCCCCTCTGCAGAGCTGACACAACGTACACCGCAGCGCCATTAATTCACTTAATAGTTTTAATTTTGCTTTGATTAGAAATGCAGGCTCCGAGCATCTAGCCGGCGGTAGTCACTGTAATTACTCAGGTAATAATAATTATCCGAGGAATAGTGGATCATCAGCCCCCAGCCACCAGCGCGGATGAAGCCTAACAACAGCTCTCAGGTCTGTCTGTCACGTGCTACATAAACAATGTGCTGGTTTATTGGTGTTTAGTCATCACTTTAATAAAAGCTCTCAGGTCCCCTCTCTGTCTCTTATGGTCTGACTCACTGGCTCTGTGCGGTAAACATCTCACCAGCAGCGTACTCAACCCTCATACCAGATACATTTGCTTGATTCATTCCTCGCCATCAGCCTAATAACAGCTTTTACCTCCGCTGACTGTTACTCTGTAATTGCCCATCTCACTGGCCGGCTGTCTATCGCTCTGTCTGAGAGGTTATGGACGTGAGCTTAACAAGAAATACTTCGAGTTGTCAATCTAATAAAAAGCTTTCAGCTCGGCTCTCGCTGCATTGACTTATGCTCTTTGTCTGCGCCTGACCTTCCCAAAACACGCCGTCTCTTTAGCGGGTCAGCTCATCCGCTCACCTCTTCGACTGACTCACGGGTTCAGGTATCTGCAGCTCAGGCTGCACACAAAGCCTTGTCATTGGAAAATGATCATGAGTGGCCTGCGATCACCTAAAAGTAGGTTTGCAATTATGTGTAATCAATGGACACTTCAAAAGAAGCTTCTGAGGCACCAGAACCCAGCTGCTATTAGGAGGTCTCACGGTGGTATTGCCAGCTTATTTAGGTTTATTGGTTATTTGCAGACCAATGAATCAACATGTTACCTCAGATCTCTGGTGTCTTTTTCACTCCCTTCAGACATTGTATTTAAAAAAAAAAAGTAGAGAAACGTATAGAGTTGCCACCTCTCAAGCATGCACATGACTCACATGTGCCTCATTTCACACTCTCTCAAGTCACACCTGTTATTTCTCATGCCATCAAGTCCAGAACAAGAAAAAATAGAAAAATAAAAAAAAAATGTGACGAGGTGTTTGTCATGCCACCAGCAACACGATGTGACAGGGGTGTCAAACTCATTTTCACCGAGGGCCACATCAGCATCATGGTTGTGCTCAAGGGGCCAGTTTTAATTGTAGGACTAAATGTACCAGTACTACTTATCATATAGTAAAATAACTTTATAATTCATAAAGTTACAAATATTATTTCTATACATGTTCAAATGTAACACACTGAATATATTGCTACACATAAAAAGTGGCATATGTAATTCAATAGAGTTCATGGCCAATGTATGCTTTAGACTTTCATTTCTAGACAATCATGTGCCCTTAAGCATTCGCAGGCCACATGAAATGATCTTGCTGGGCCACATTTGATGCAATGTGAGCTTCTCTCTCAATTTTACAGAGTAAAACAACTCACGGCAGTTGTGCTGGTATCAACTTTGCCCAAGGCAGCTTTTATTTTGAAAACAAATCACACTGCCACCGCCTGTTTTGACAGATCTGGGTGAGAATATTCCATGACATCATTTAACAGAGGAGGATTTCAAGTATCAGCCAAGTCCACTAAAGTTCTGACGCCTAAATAAACACTGCGCCCTTTGACTCTCACTCTTATTCCTGGCAGCCCTGGATCTCTCATCGCTCTGCCTCATTTGTGTTTTTAGTGCACACTTTGAAATAGGGAATCAAAGATTCTAATAAAATGTCAATACGGTGATTTGGCAGAGAGACTGACATTTAAAGAAGACACTCAATATGAGATGATCCCAGGATAATTTAAACTCAATTTGAATTTGGATCAGGATCTTATTATTTAGTATTAAAGTATTACAGGGATAAAGTGAGAGGGGGGGGCAGTTCAAAGTGAGGCGGTGCTTTTGTCTAGACTCTCTCTATAGGAGTCATAATTTGGTATAATAAAAGTATAACTTACTCTGAAGCTGTATAACTGAAATGTTTCGGACCAGAGGTACACATTGCTTAAACTGAAGCACAATACAAAATCAAACCATGTGAAACCGGGTCCCTCTGCTCCTCTTTCGACTATTAGTCAGCTAATTAGCCAGGACTATTAAATTAGTGGTGTGTTTGTTGTTGCTAATGCTAATTTGTTGTTTTCGGTTCCTGTGGCTGTTTAACAAGGGACAATAAATCTTAGTTGGTCCTGAGCGTTTCCTCTCAGGGTGCCTTGGATTTAATATGTTCAAGTGTCCTCATGAGCATTCTGGGGCTTTATCGTCTATTTAGCATGTCGTCGATGTCCCGTACAAGGCTTGTGTCAACAGTTTTGAGATCAGAGTAATCCATTTAATCTCAAAATGACAGCGGAGATGAGACTGAGCTCGCGGAGTCATGTCAGATCACTGTGTGCGTTGTTAGAAACATTAAACAGCACTCGGCGTTCTGCTCCACTGGATTGTTGAATATCTATTTATAGTTTCTCCTCGAGACAGTTTGGAGTTGAGTTCTGTGGATGTGGAAATCTTTCATAATGCAATGAAAGTATGGTTTTATCTAACAACAAAACTACAATGACCATCCCGTAATAAAAATGTGAAGACTGGCTCAGGATTGGCTAAAAGGTCAGCTCTGGTTTCTGAGTGACCTCGGAGGCTGTGGGTGCGACAGTCCAAACTGATAAGTGGGAGCCTCGTCCTTGCTGGCTTTACAGCTTTGAGTTGTGAAAGCCTTGGAATCCAGGTTGCCGGTTTAAAAAAGGCATGAGCTGAGGTTGCACTAGTACCTCAGGGGTCCTCCAGGACTGCAGTGTTAGCACAGACGACTGCTGTGACACATTTCATGCACATGAGAAGGTTTTTTTCCGCTTCAGAACACGGGTGACGGCCTCTTGCACTTTTTGCCTTTATATGTCTCTCTGACATCTAAAGTTTCTTCGGTTCTATGATAAAGTAAAACTTGGGTCTGAATATGTGATGATACATGCTCTCTTTGAGGTATTGTGAGGTTCCTTAAAGGTCTCAGTGTGGAACATTTGGTGACATCTACTGGTGAAGTTGCATTACTGTATCCATCAACTCGCCCCCCCATCGGGTATGTGGGAGAACCTATGGTAGCCCTCTGTTGTCATTAAAGCTCAAAAGATGTTTAGTACGTCCACTCTGGGCTACTGTTAAAAAAACATGGCAGCCCCACAGGGTGGACCCGCTCCTGATGTAAATATACGTTAAAGGCCTCTTTTTAGGATAATATAAAAAGCAGGTCATACTTGTAGGTGATGATACAAATGTTTGTATGTTTGGGATTGTTTTGTAATTTCATTTCTATCGCAAGAAGAGACAAGAATTGACCGAAATCTTACACACTGCAGCTTTCAGGTACCACAGTCCAAAGACATGCAGCTCGGCTTATCAAGAGAGTAGATTGCCAGTAAACCTAAACGGTAGTTTGTCTCTTTGCTCTATGTCATCCCTGTGTTCCCGTCCGTTGGCAACTTGTCAGATGTTTACGCCGCCTCTCACCGAATGTCAGCTGTGATTGGCTGCAGCCCTCAGTGACCCTCAAAGAACATGAGCCATATAGATAATGGATGGATGGAAAATCTTGGGCAGACATAAAGAAAATGAGAGCGTATAGAGAGGCAGAAATGCTGTCAAGTTGAGGGTGCAATTAACCACCTCAGGGGCAACTTTCCAGCCGAGAAAATTAAGGTCAAGAGGTCGTTGGACGACGTGAAGCTCAGAGCTCTGCTGAGGACTGAGAGAGTAGTTTGAAAACAACTTTGGACGTGAACATAGAAACCTGTGGTGTTATCTTCAGCAATACGCAGTCCACTGTCCAGAGTGCAAAACACAACAATTGTTATAACGCAGCTTCACATGCTCCTTTACATTACATTAAACTGCACCTCACTATTTACTGGAGTATGATTATGGCTTGTGCTGAATGATCTGGAGCAGGACAGTCAAACATATGGCCCATTGTCCAAAACCGGCCCGACAGAGGGTCAAATCCAGTGTGCGAAATGACGTTGCAAAAGGGAACAGAGAACTACAGAGATTTGATCTATGATTCCATCATTTCCAGATACGGCCTCGTTTGACGGAAGACTATGTGAGTTGTGTTGCCATATACAACATGGTCTCTTCAACAGTCACTGGGTCGTTAAGCTCATTCCTCCATACTGTCCCCTATGGCACATACTGCTCATGCAAGATTAAGTGACTTTTGGGGGTAAACTTGCATCTAGTATGAAGTTGTGGGATTAGCTGCACATCAACCTTCTTTTCCAAGCATGTAGGAGATGCGAGGTAGTCGGTGAAACATAAAGAGGTCTAAAAAAAACTAAAATCAACCATCATGTGAATGCAGTAAAAAATAATCGCATTAAAAAAACATCAGTATATTTGATGTTTAAGTTCAATTTCTCTGAATAGAAATGTAATTACATGAACTATTTCACCCAGATCTTGCACAATGCACCTTTAACAGTTGAATCAACTATTCCAGTGGTTGATGTCATTGTCTTGTGACTCTGGTATAACACATCCAGCTAGATGAAATATCTATAACATGTCAGCACTGAGTCATTTCTGTATCTCAGCTTTGCACTGTTGCATGAGCAGTTTGTTTTCCATTGTCTCCGGGGAAGAATTCACATGGCTGGTTTGTGTGTGTGCTCAGTGCACGAGGCTGCCTATGCGTGCATGCATGCATGTATGCATGGGTTCTGGATTTACATATACAGCACAGCACATTGTGAGCTATTAGCATGTCTCCGGACACCAAGCTAAAAGAATTGAAACCATTAATCCAGGTCTTGGGCTTTTGGATGAAAAACAATGTGCTACTTTTTCACACCTTCAGGGCATCACCATTCACCTGCGAATTCCAGGTTTTCATACAGTACATTCCTGCTTGATTTAATCACATTATAAAAGTATTTACTGCAAAAGCAACTTTAATTAACTGTGCTATGTCGAGACTTTACAAGGGCCGGCAATAAAAAAGTGACTGCTTTCATTGTTATTCCTGGAAAGTTTACAGGGTGGACTCATGCCACTATGTGTTATTACTCTCGCTGTTTGAAATCTCACAGGGGAGAGTGGGGGGAGACATATGAACGAGGCGAGACAGAAAAGGAGGCTTGTGGAAATCGAAGTGTACAGGAAAAGGGGGCAAAAGAGAAGAGGAATGCAAGCAGAGAGCGAGAGGAAGCTCACAGGGAGGGTGGGACCTCCCGGCTTCAGGCGTGCAGGGTGATAAATCTAAAGAAGAGGAGGGACGGCGAGGTGGAGATGGAAAACAGCAGAGGGTAAACTGCGGAGCATTTGTTTCCCAGATACTCACAACAAATATGCACGGAGGCTGCTACGTCGGCCCTTTATGTTCTGCTCCTCAAAGATAATGTATGGTGCTTAAGGGACCAGTCAACAAAGTCACAGCGCTCCAGGAAATATATATACACCGGCCAGAAAATAAATACTGGAGGGTACTCGACTTAGATGAGCTACTTTTCTCATACCCCAGATTTAGGAGGTTATTTGTTTCAAATATTTATATCTACGTGTGAGTCAGGCCATTCTTTAAAAGGTGCTATTGAAATATGTACATAATATACTGTATCCCATGTGAATCAGCTCCTGATACACACACACACTCACACACACTAACAAGCTCATCATCTTATTCCCTGCTTGTGTTTGACCTGTGTACTTTGTCAGAGTCCTGAGGGGATTCTGCTGACTGAGAGTTTACAAATGACACCTTCCAACCTCCAGGCCTCGGAGATAAAACTCATCTGAAGGAGTTTTACACAGCAGCTCGGATTAAAGCCGTGCAAAGTGTTCTCATATAATGGATTCCAGCCCAAAAATGTGTAGATACTCATCAGCAGGGTTCTGATATATATATTTTCACCCCCTGAGAGCTTCTGCAGAAGCTGTTCAGGTGTGATAAAAGAAAAAAAAAATAGATAAACATGAACAAATGAACGTCTCAAACCAAAACTAGTGCAGACTATGGGAAATGCATTCAACTTTCTCGTCACTCTTTTCTGCGGCACTCATCTATTCATGGATGTGTGAATTGTTTGGTGAGCTATCAGCGCAATGACAACCAGACCACTGCAGGGTTTGTTTGGATGCTTGTGGCTTATAGCAAACCAACAGACGCTACAGGCAGCCCCGCACTTTGCTTTCTTTTATTCTGGTGGAAACAACTTTGTTCATCCAGACAAGAAAGCGATGCAGAATACAAAAAGAGTTGTACATAGTATCATCTTAACTAATAGCATGTTTTAAAGTTGTATGGTTTAAGCACACAATGCTCATATACAAAGGTGCAGTGTGTAAGATTTGGTGATATCGAGAGGTGAAGTTGCATATTGTATCCATCACCTCACTGTTCTGAGCATGCAGGAGAACCTATAGACTTCAGTTGTATTCAAAAGATGTTTAGTATGTCCACTCTGGGTTACTGTAAAAACATGATGGTCTCCATAGAAAGGACCCACTCTTCATTTAATACATTAATAGGCCTATTTAGGGGTAATGGGAAATTAATATATGCAATTAGGTGACTAAGAATTCATGAATATGTCAGTATGTATTTTTTTGGTAATATTTTGTAGAAGTGATAAAAATGACCAAGATCTTCCACACTGCACCTTTAAGGTCCAACATGAAAACTTATAGACATAGAAAATATATAATCTTAATAAGGAGTTTTAAACCTTCAGCCTATACTTGGTATGGGGAAATTTGCCAAATAACAAAACATTGAAAAAGCATGTTAAATGAGTGCGTGATTCTTGCACAGCGCCCCAAGTGGGCATACATGATACATTTCTTGTCGATGAAGCACCATTTGATTAGAATCAGCTGTGAAAAGGTTTGCTAAGTTTCAGAATGATTATTTGTTAATTATTTATTTACAATTATTTACTTTACTTTTGGACTACACGGCATATCTGTCCTTTAAGTTAACCTGTAACATACACATGTTAACTTTGACTTATGTACCAGCTGCACTGTACAATACACAGTGAGTTACACACTGTTGCTGTGAGTGTGAGAAGCCATAACAGCAATGATGCCAATCAGCTGAACAACCTTCTACATAAACCTATTGTATTTTACGGAAGGACACAGGGTACATCAATATGTATTGGCGTCTGTGTGCACACTAAACAAATCCAGCGGACGGTACTTATATAAACCTTCTATGAATAACGTGTAGATATGTGTGTGCGCTGTATCCGTTGAAATTGTTTATGGAGGCCAAGAGAAATCAATCGTGCTGCTGTGTGAATGCAGCAGTAATTAACATGCAGGTGTGTTGGCTGGTGACAAAAAGAGCTGCAGGAGATGCTTGTGATTAACTTTGAATGAAATACACTCACAAAAGTTCATTAGAGTAGTGTCAGACAATACAGGCAATACACATCATTTTAGATATTAAACATAAAACCAGAAGAATCAATATTCCGCCATAATAATGAATGATCTTTTTACATGTCCATCCATCCCAAACGAATGCAGTGTTCTGACTATACTCGCTTATAAAACAGAATCAGATAGTATCGCCGTATTTAATGGTAATCTAAAGAGACTTATCTGAATCATCCTTCATGAATGTTCTGCTGGAGGAGACAGTGAATCATTGTGTGCAATGACACACGAGTAGAGCAAAGCCATGACAGCGACTGGCAATAAACATATGTGACCCTGTGTGCTCATTATGAATGCACTCCGTGAATATCGTGCAGAGACATCGTGTGCTGTATCTGTTTTAGACTTGCACGGAAGCCAAACGAAATCAATCAGGTTGTTATGGCGATGAAGTAGTGGCGAGAACCAGCCAAACAAATCCATCAGAATGCATGTGGACATGTACAGTAACGCCCAGGACACAGGGACACCAGACTACAAGGAGGCAGGTGCTCGCTCTCAGGGTCATCGCTCCATATTTTCAAGAATGCATTGTCTTCGGATCTTCATGGGATTGGACAGTTGTAAGACAATAGAAGTGTATTCAATGACAAACATAAAGGAATGGAACGAATGTTCAGAGCTGCCCTGTGTTTGTCTATAATGAAGCCTAGTTTACCCAAAGCTGCTTGTGTCCTGTGGCAAAGCTAAATGAGGAGAAGAGTGGAGATAAGTGGGAAGGACGGAGGCAGAGGCGGAGAGCAGAGCACAGAGAAAGTAACTGCTGCATTTGCCATGAAATATTCACCTGTGGTGCAAATACCTGAGGAGAGAGAGAAGTGAGTTAACTGACCAAGTCATGCAGCTATAAGAGATTAAGGTTATGAGTGTGTGTGTGTGTGTGTGTGTGTGTGTGTGTGTGTGTGTGTGTGTGTGTGTGTCAAAGGTCACTGGTCGTTTCAGACATGGTAAGTATATGCAAGCTGTGTCTGCATTACAAATGTGATAAGGTTTGCACTTGTTTACCCTTCTGTGTGTAATGCATATATGGTAGTTTAAGTGTGAGTGTGTGTGTACGTGTATGTGTATGTGTATGTGTGTGTGTGTGTGTGTGTGTGTGTGTGTGTGTAAGCTCAGCCATACGTACCTGCCTTGCTGGTAATAGATTATTGATCAGAGCCAGTACACAGACACGCACAGACACACACACTGACAGACAGACAGACAGACAGACAGACACACGCACACACACATACACACGCACGTACGCACGCGCGCACACACACACACACACACACACGCGCACAGAGAGAGAGAGAGAGAGAGAGAACTACCCACTGAACGCAACACACAGCAACTTCTGCCACTGTGTTTTTCTCGGTTTCACTGTCCCTCATAACTCAAACATGACTGATGCTGTGTTGTCTTCCCTGTGAGATTGATGCTGGTACTGCCGATCCATGGCTTCCATGCACAGTCTTTACAATAATATCATGACTTTAAAATTAATTTAATATCTGATACTGTTCCTTGTATGCCTTTCATGCCCTGCTATCCCTCTCCCCCGCTGCAGTTTCTTTGATGTTTCTGTATCATCCAATTCCCCAGAGGATCACAACAGATCCCTTTTCATTTGTACTGACCCCATGGGTATATGAGTCTGTGTGTGTGTGTGTGTGTGTGTGTGTGTGTGTGTGTGTGTGTGTGTGCTGAATCCTTCCTTAGTGCCTGTACAGACTATTCTCTTTAACCCTGTCATCTCCACAAAGTCCTTTCTTCAAAGCAAGAGGGATCAACACGCTGAAGTAGCTGGCAGAAATAAATGGCACATGAGTTAATGGCTGTTGGCTGTAGCATAAAACACTGCTGGTCCCAACATGGCTATTGATCTATGTGCAATTATCATTACTCGGGGAAGCGAAGGGGCTCTAGTCTCTAAGAATATTGAAATATTCAGACAATAACCTAAAAAAAACAAAACCTCAAGAGATTTTAGAAATAGTCTTCACACCACAAAAAACATTAAAGTATTGCTTTGTGGAGAGATAGAATCTTGGCTGCTGTAGGTGTGGCTGGTGTCAACAGTTGCAGCAGAAACAGGCAGACTGATATATTATATATACAGTTGCTACAATAGCTGTGTTTTGATGCACCTTTTATACAAGTTACTTTCCAAAATGTGATGGTTTCATATAGAAAACATAGCATGTTTGCAGGGTATACTCTTGCACAGTGCTGCCATCTGCTGTTGATAAACAACTGTCGAAACTACAAAGAGCCCCTTTAAGGCTATTAAGAAGTTCTATCCAAAGTATTACAAATGCAGATCATTTTACTTCCCAAGAAATGCTGACTTTAACGTAACAAAATAGATTTCAACTTATGAACAACAAGGCAACAGTCATCCCTATAGTGACCTGAAAGCATCATGCTGTGACATGAGCTATGACTTAACACTTGGGTATTAAAAGAAGAAAGTAGCACCAGCCAGACTTTCTTGGTCTCTCCAAGAGAACACAACAATACGCAATAACCATTTAATAATGTATGCTCTCATGCACTCTTGCCCCAGAGTGTGCAGCGTTGGAAGGCGTGCGGCTGCTTCAAAAGTGTGATGTGTGTTAAAAAAACACCACAGATTCTCTTGGGCGCTTGAGACCATTGGGGATTCTCACATTAACAACTTGCACAAAGGCACAATCCCACAAAATGTGGGAGGATAAAAGAAAATGTTGGGCAATTCTTGGGAGCGAGGAACTGAATAGAATTTGTAAGATTCTTTCAGATGCAATGATTATCATTTATTAAGTTGTTGAGAATTCATCCACCGTAATTACCTCTTTGGAAACAATGCATCAATAACCTCTGTTGAGTGCATCTGTTTTGCATAAGCACACTCGAAACACACACACACACATACTTTTTCTCAACCCTTTCTCTTACATTCTTTACTGAGGCAACCTTTGTGCCTGCATTTGGTTGGAGGCTTTAATCAAAGCTCCTCTGGGCTTGTTGGCTTGTGCATGTCTTGTGCGTTGTTATTGGAATGATAGGGATTTCCTGAATTTGGCCTCTCTGCAGAGCTCTCAGCCATGTGATGAAATCCCCTGTCGAGTAGCTGCCTCCATAATTACTGGGAATGGTTTACAAGGGTGGGACATGAGAGTGATGAAGTGGATTGTCTTGATGGTGAAAAACTGCATAAAATGGGACGTGGAAATGGTTTATGACGATGAGAGGAGATTGTGAGCGGGACAAGTGGGAATTGGCGGGAGAGATACAGCATGATGGAGATGGAAAGGGTACAGTGAATGGTTCGAACCTATGGAGTTAAATGAACCTTTTCGAATGAATTAATTTCCTATCACATGCAGTGATAGGAAAATAGAGTCATTACTGTCCTACATTAAGGTTGAATACGAGTGGATTTCTGTCTGACATCACACATCAGCTGTCGAAGGATGAGAGTGATGACTTATCCACCATTATCTCCTTACAGTGACGAGCGTTAAGATACTCACACACACACACACACACACACACACACACACACACACAGACACACACACACATACACAAGATGGGGCTATGCAAATGATTTGTATTTAAATGGCATGTGGGGACCATGATGGTTCCTATGGTTGGGACAAGAGACATGGAACTCTGCATGGAATGTTTCATAGGTTGGAAGAGCAAACAGAAGACAAGACCATTCATTCCATTCACTGTCAACCAAAGCCAAAGCATCCATCTCCCTCTCTCCTTCTCTGTCTCTGTCATCACAGTGACACTGCAACTGACTCCATAAGATCTTGCGGCTTGCGACAACGCAGTAGGAGAAGTGACCTTATCTGGTCCTTTCTGTTTTGCTGCCCCATGTGGCCAGTGTTCAAACAGCTTCTGAAGTGGGATGGTGAAATTTAAATCTAATGGAATCCTCCTGTGCCCATTTTTGGGGTTGTGTATGTTATGCTGGACAATCTGTTCCAGACATGCTTTCATGCTGTCCACGGCTCCAGCTCCAGTTTTCACACTCCACCTGAAACTACAGCTCCCTGACTGAAATGCCAAGACTGCTCTGATTGGCCAGCTGGACCAGTCTCTTATGACTGGTCAACTGCTGCCACCAGGAAGAGTCACATTGATGAATTTGAGGCACCGACTTTGAGGCTTCTGAAAGTTTTTGTTCTGTTAGTGATAAAGAACAACCACTTGAAAAAAAAGAATATGAGTCTGTTCAGACTGCAAGGAGCATAGATTCACTTCAAAGGTAGGTGGCTGAAGGCAAGGGCCTGTTCAAATAATGGATGAATGAAAGACAAGCTGGATCAGTTCCCAATGACGGAACAAATACCTGAGCATAAGGACTCTCTATAATGGTCTTTAAAGAATTCATTTTGGGATGTTTTTCCGTGTTTTACTTTGGCCAGCTTCTACAGAGCCGAGGGAGACGAGAGAGCCTGTGGACACAACAATAAAGAACTGAACAATCTTTGATCTCGGTCTCCTGTCATTTTTTCCTTTTTTCTTTTTTCTTGAAGTCGCCTTCAACTGTCTGATCTTCAATTAGTTTTCAACTCTGGGTCGCCCAGGCCACCAAAGATCCCCTGCTTATTTACAATTCCAGTTACACATCACTTTGATCTCCGTCTTACGCTTAGTCCTTAATCTTAGTTCTGTTGGCTGTGCTCCTCGTCATCTCGCAATGCCTCTGTGCTCCCCCACTGAGATCTTCACGTGACCACTTTCTATATGTAGTTTTGCCATTCAGCCATTTATTTAGCATGTTATCAGACAACTAGGAACAAATCACTGAGTCTCCAACAAGACCAGATAGGGAATTAGTTGGGGTCGATGAGCTGAAGTGGATGAATTGTTTGAAAACATGTGTTTCCCTTTCACATCTTTTCTCAAACGATCCATCAATTTAGGTTCATGGAGCTCATCAATATTTCATTCAAGGTGTTTAGGCTGAGATCTGCATCCACCTGCAGGCTCAGGCTGTTGTTCGCTTTGTCTTTCTCCATGTCTTTGCATCACATTCTGCTAATAACAAACAGCAGCACCTGCTCTCACACGTCCTTGTCTCTTCCTTCTCCCTTTCTGCATGTTAATCAGTTTTTACCTGTGTTTATCCCTGTCTCAGGTTTGTGCAACAACTGGCTTTGAGATCAAGGTTCTACGAAGCTGATGGGAATAGTTACCGAATGAGATGGAGCTACATGAACTCACATTACCTGAATTGGCTATTGCACATGTAGCGATACCTGCTGTTAATACCCACGCCAACTGGGGCGGTTGTTGTATTGGATTTTCATCTCCAATTTAAATTTCCTATCTGCCCCACAGGCGTTTATGAGGCACATTCTCTGGATTAACAGTTTAGGGGGATATTCTTTTAGTTGTGCTCATACATGAGTTGTAAAGCGGCATCATTTGTAAGGATCAATGACCAAAGCAACAGCTTTTAACTTTGCTGGGGGCCCATTGGCTATAAAACCCAGGATTTCTAGTTGCGGAGCTCCCTGTTGTTTTGTTATAATAATTGGCTTCTCTGTTCCACAGCTTTACCAGGATTTGGCATTTGAAGAGAAAAGAAGGGCTTCAGTTATCACCTCAGCTGTGCCAGTCTGACATCCGAGCACAGGGAATCTCTCAGTGGCAGATCTATTACTATATCACTGTGCTGGTCTCAGAGAAAGGGGAGCTTTGTGTCAAGGCAAAGTAAACCCGCTATGATTTTACCAGGAAGAACATAATGTGACATCAAGGGCCAAAGCGTGTCTCAGAACTGTCGTCTTTTGGTGCTTTCGAAAGTGTCGGGAGTATTTTCTTCCAACTGCAACTCACTCAAAATATGGCTGAATCTACCAGTGTGGTGCTTAAGAGACACCTACCTCCTAGAATGTGCTACATCTAATTTACAAAACTTAGCTTGTATCAAATATGATTGGTGGTATCCTGGGCCTTGGAATCCTGCCTGGACCTAATCATTTAGACTGTTTATTGACTAACTCTTGGCCTCCTGTGTCTGATGAAATTAGTATCATTTAATATTTTCATCCAAATTCAGCCTGCCCTTGAGAACTGGGGCTGGGAGGTTGGGATAAAAAGCCTGTTCCACTCCAGGGATCACTATTTAGCAAGTCGATGTCTCTGTCAGCCCCCGTAATGTTTAAATCAATATTCTCTATATTTCCTTTTGATTGTA
>JAFBJT010003130.1:57355-69855 GCA_016785325.1 Chascanopsetta lugubris | reverse complement strand
CACTGCAGTCCAAACAAAAACAGAGAAAAAAAATCATAAAACACACTCAACCTAATCCGAGTTGTATCATTATACCACTGTCAATGTGTACAGTGCGAGACTGAGTGAGTGACTTCACCATACTCTCCATTTATAAATGACATGACCGTGTAGTGAAGTAAGTTTCAGTTTGGGAGGATGAACACGGAGTGAGCCGTGCGTAGGACAGTGTTCGACTAGCCGTGGTTATTTAAGGCTCTGTGTAAAACATGTCCTCATTTACTAATGATCTATGTGTTTCATGTTATAGGTTTGAGTCAGTGTAAGTCTGCATGAATCCCTCATGTCGGCGCCGACATTCTTCATACTTAATTTGACATGCCGATTACTCTGACCAAGCGCATTAACGCTCTTCAAGAAACACATGGATCCGGCTGTGGAACGAAACATCTTAGTTAAAGTTTCCCCTTTAACTAATATAGGCCCCTCATTTCCTCACTGATGCTATCATCGAACGTGGCTGTGGGCTAGGAGATAGATTTTACAGCACAAAGCTATCCGCTCGCCTGATCATCACGCCAATTACTTCACAGACACCAGGACTGGGGGATATTCAAATATGGATATGAAGAGAGAGCTGGGCTCTCCATGATTTTAAAGCGAGGAATCACATTACATCTTTTTGCTTTAAATTACACTCTTGGTTGTTGCATAGGAATACGGGCAATATAGTGTTGCATAGGGAGATGATGCAACTTTGGTTTTCGTCAATAAAATCTACCATGAAAGTATATAAAAAACAATAAAAAGATATGCAGGTATCAGTGACAATGTGTGTGTGTGTGTGTGTGAGTGTGTTTTATTCAAACAGTAAAATGACCTATTTTGCCAGTTTTTGACTTCCTCTATGATATTTAACAGTGTTAAATTACCCTCTATGGATCTTTGGGCAGAGAACTTTCCGAACTAGCCTTGTATGTACTGGATTAGTTATGAAGAAGGGAAGTATCTGTGTTTCAGAAGTAGTTTTTTGTCAAATCTCATGGGGAAAATAAAGGTTTCAAATTCAAAAGATTGCACCCCCTGAAACTAAGACTTTGAATAACAGACTCTGACAAACATAAAACAAAAAACTACACTATGATATCTCTGAGTGTCCTTGGCTGTCAAGAAAGTCTAAATATTACATAATATTATGCTTGCTATCGGCTGCTTTAGCATGTTTTTTTTTTAAAGAGATTAAAAAATATCTAAAACACCTGAGCTCAGCTGAATCCGAGACACTTGAACCAGTGCTTCCGAATTCAACTCTCAAAGGTGGACGCACAGTTCGGCTTGAGATTGAAATGTCAAGTACATTTAGTTGGATTTCGGGTTCGGAGCAATATCCACTTTAATGACAGCACCATCAAATTTTTACATTTAACACGGCACGCCGTGATGTGCCCTTCTTCTCCAGTCAAATTCTGTGATGAGCGGATTTGTTGTAGCTCTGGGATGACACGACCTCTGAGACAGCAGCTGCAGGGAGGGACGGAATGATCTTTTGGAGCAAGGGATTAATATTCTTATTCATTTTGTCTCGTTCCCTCCCTCCCCCCTCAAGGGCCAATGTGACTTTCTTTGTCCTGACATTCTGAAAAACGCTGTTAAATGTTAATGGGGACTATTTTTACATGGGTCGCGACCACGTCTGGCGCGCACGTCCACGGCCGGACTTCCACGTGGCAGACACAGAGGAATGAAGTGACGCAGACGGGCGATTATGCAAACACGAACATGCACACTTTCAACATCACACCCTTCTAAGCACACTCTTGATGTAAAAGTATAAATGACTATATTGCATAAAAAGGATAAAACACCCCCATCACCCCCCCCCAACCCCTGCAAGCCTCTCCAAGTCAAACTTTGCTTTCTTCTTGCTTCATACGCTTCCTCTTTCTCTTCAGCGGTGGCACAGACATCTTATTTGATACGGTTTTTAATGTTTCAGGGGACAGAGGAGAAGCTTAGACATCTTACAGGCCCTCAGCATGTGTCTGCTTGATGGAGCGCTCATCCTCTGATGTCAGTGTGTATTATCACCGACAGCACGTCTGAGCCATCCATCTCCTCCCCACAACACCCTGAGAGCTGGGCACCCAGAGCCACCCGCCAAAGGTGACACACTGCTTAAATCAAATACATTTGGTGGCTGGGAAGACGCCGCATGTTGAGTGTTCTCGATTGGTAGGTTACATTGGCCAACAATGGGACATTGGTATAGTGCAACGTAATGAGATGAAGCAGCAGCGGATGAATAGAAGTTGGGTGGGATCATGTAATAGAATCAAGATACATATAGATATGCTATATCCAGGCCGGCTGCTGTGTTAGGACGAACTGAAGAGGCCTGACTTTATTTCATAGCGTCGAGTCGGGGACTCATTTGAGCGGAGACGTAACAGA
This sequence comes from Chascanopsetta lugubris, assembly GCA_016785325.1. Classification (NCBI taxonomy): domain Eukaryota; kingdom Metazoa; phylum Chordata; class Actinopteri; order Pleuronectiformes; family Bothidae; genus Chascanopsetta; species Chascanopsetta lugubris. The sequence goes on along the minus strand of JAFBJT010003130.1, from coordinate 67,425 downwards.
AGGAATGAGATAAATAAAGACTTCCACTCAACTCTGATTTATACAAACTGACTCCAGGGGGGTCCCAGAATGAAAATGTAGATCTGGAAATAAATATAATACAACCGCTTTAAAGTATCAACATTCTGCATAACATAACCTTACCATGACCTTAACCTGACCTCAACCAGGATTCCAGAACACACATACCCACATACACACACACACACAGTTGTCTCCATACCTTAAGAATAACAATGTATTGTCTGCCATTGATATGCACGTACGCACGCACGCATGCACACACACACACACGCGGCCATGCTTTTACAGGTAGTAATAACTTAAATTGCATGAGTCACTCATCACAAATAGACTCTTCATGTGACACATCACAACAACTGAGAGTGACACACAATTTGAATTAGATGTTCCCAGCGATTGAGCTTTCTATTGACAGTGTGTCTAGATGATGGCTTATATCTTTGGTGTTTCTTTTTTTCTTCTTCTATACATGAAAGTCATCACTGTCACAGGGTGGCCCTCACACAATGACGGTGATGGAAAGAGCAGTGGGCATAATAACATGCCAGTCTCTTTCTGGGATGAGACCACAAACAAAATAAAGACACATCAAAAAGGCGGTTGTGGTGCTTAGAGAAGCTCCGGCTCATACAGCACAGGTGACATGCAATTAAAATCAAGTGTGCTTGATGGTTAGACTTCGCGGCATCCCTTTCTTGAAAACGCGGGAGCTATGAATAGGAAATCAAACAAACAAGAGTTACCTGCTATTATTCTTCTAAGGAAGTGAGCAAACATGCTATTAAAGTCAAACAAAGCCGCACTGTAACAGTTAGGCCTGCCACTGTGCAACAGTTGCGCGACAATAGCCCTCAAATTATAGCCCATAGCGAGGTCTGCATCCGCTCAGTTACATTTAGCCCGGATTGTTTACAATGCTGCAAAGTCAAAATCAATAGGGCCTGCCAAGACGGGAACAGCCTAATGTTCCATTAGGACTCTGCTATTCAATTACAGCTCCAGAGTTGGAGAAGTTTCAGCAAGCTCAGGTCCCCAGAGAAGAAGCACAGAGAAAGTATGAGGCGGAGACGAGGAGTAATAAATCTAAAACTGACAAACGGCAAAAATAAAGTTATGGCAGCATCCTCCCACCTTCATCCACCCCCTGATATGGATGAGAGGAGTTCTTTAATTGTTGTTGCTTAGAGTTTTTCCACCACGTTCCCAACATCCATTGTTTATCAGTCTCTCTGGGAGGTATAATTATCATTTTAGGAGGCCCCACCTCCTAAACCACGCTTTCTGTTTTACTTTGATCACTACCTTTAGGTATATTCATGGATCTGTGAGACATTTGCTTTCTCTCAACAGGAGGTGAACCCCTCATCCGGGGAGTATACTGCACAAATCTCTGCCTCCCTTTTTGGAGCCATCAGTACTACCGGAGGTGAGCGAGCAACACAACAGCATGAAAAAGGGTGATGCATAAAAAAATGTACATCATAGATCAAGATAAAAAAGAAAAGTTGAATTTTTAAAAAGATATATGCGGACGGTAAGATAAAGTTTGGAATCCCTATGGAGACAATTACAGGACAGAGTGGAAAGAGTGTGTGTGTGTGTGTGTGTGTGAGAGAGAGAGAGAGAGAATGTGTGCAATCATGCATGTGTGTTGCTACAGACGAGTCTTTGCGGGAATAGAGAAGAGAGAGCGAGATATGAGCAAACACTGCGTTCGCACTGTGCCTTTAAAATGCACCAACACACCGTGAAATACCCACAAAACCTGCTGCTCTGATGATAATCTCTCTGCCTCTGGGTTACAATGGATTCATCTTCCAAGTAAATGCATACTATAACATATACTATGTAAATCCTCCATAGACTGTGGGGAAAAAAACTAAAAAAAACAAAAAATAACTTAACATAATATCTTGCAGCTATGCCAACTTGCAGTTTACAGCCAAGTCCAGCTATGCATATAATGTATGTGGGTAAGGGCAAAGGAAGATAAAGACGTCAACAACAGTTGCTAAGCGTGGCTTCGGCATAATTAGCATTGAAATTCATCACTTTATTCTTGAAGCCAAGCTGACTCGTCCCTCTTAAGCCAAAGCATTGCTGAGATGTCACATTGAAGAGAATGGGAACAATGGACACATGGATGAGCGGACATGTGGACTGATAGCTTGACAAGATAAAGCTTCGAGGAGCAGGGCTGGCCACTGGAATCTGAGCACAGGAGCCACACAGAGCTTTTTGTCACTTCAGCCTGTCCACTGACAAAGGCAGAGGCCCCCTAATGTTAGCTGGATAGTTCACCATGTCAGGCTTTTCTGCCACTGGCAACATCAACGTTGTTTTCATTCAAACAAACTAAACCAATGTGCCACGTTGTTAATTAACTGAAGAAATGGCATTAAAAAAGTAGCAGGTGCAGGGAGATCAAGGTCCATGGTTTGGTCAGACATAAAAAAAATGCCTAATGACAGACAATGATAATGCTGCCATGGAAACCTAATGTTGGGCAGTCTGTTTTCAACCAAATTTTGATCTACACATTTGACTAATTCTCACATATGCCTATGTATATATACTTTGACCATTTTACATTAACTGCTGTTGCAGAATCAACCTGTTTGAAATCTGTCCGTCCCCAAAATCTCCTTCTCCACCTGATTCAAGATTCAACAATCTTGAGTCTTTCTCTACTTGATTCACATCCATCTTTGAATCAAATGAGCTAGAAAGTCAGTCGCTCCCCTCTTTCTTTAGCCCAGCATCTTTTGACGGCATCAACACATCCTCCATCTATGGTGTGCATCTATCTTGGACTATGCGTCATCCATCTCCAGCCATGTGAGTCACCATGTATTTTAACTGCATGTCTACGTTTGATTTCTTCCATCATTGCACAGGTCTATTTCGTGTCCACTCACACTTCCCTCCGGGTCAAGTGTCTCTCAGAGAGTGTCTGTAGAATATCCTCCCGGTGCCTTGCAGCTGCTGGCTGGAGGCTGGCACAGCTTCCTCCCCTGATCATCTATGTTGCGCCGATGCCAAGTGTTCGGGTAACTACTGTCAACCGCCTGTGATGTCTCTGCTTGATTGTCTATTTTCTCATTTTGTTCAGAGTCTTTTGGGATTTTCTAACATGACCAGGTGCTGCTGTGTCAAAAAAAAAAACAATTTTAAATTGTTACGTTCATGGCCTGTAAACACATGAACATCACCAGGGATAGGAGATAACCGTCTATTATCTTTCGTGCTCCTTCTTAATGAGTCATAGCAGAGTTGGAGCCAATCCCAGCTGACACTGTGTGGGAGGACGAGTAAACCATGGATGGGTTGTCAGTGTAATTACAGGGTCAATGTACAGAGGCCAACAACCATTTTCACTCATTTTCACAGTCACAACAAATTTGGATGCTCATATGCAACTGATCCCTGTTTGCATGTTTGACAGGCAGTACAGGAAATGACATTAAGACGTATTAAGGCCCCGGACAATTCACAAGTTGACTGATAAGAGGCAACAGAACAATTCACTCCATCACGATGTCTCAGGAAGGAAAAAAAACAAAAGATAAAAACAAAATAAACTTCTATGGAAAAAATGTTTTGCAGCCAGGTCTTTCCTGCCAAAACATGATGATTAAATTCACCTCAGTAATTAACTGTGACATTTAAAAAGAAATCCAGCAAATATGGAAATCAAGACCACTGTGTGAACCCACTACCACTTCCACCACTTCTATTTCAGTCTCCTGGTCTTCATTTGCCCCTCTGCTCCTCTTTCATTCTCTCATATTCACACATTTTTTCCACCTGTTTAGTTCAGTTTTGATTCTCTCTGACCCCTTTACTTCCCTTCAACCTCCTTCCCCCCTACCTTTCAAACCTCACTTATCTTCCTCTTGCCTGCTCCCTTTCCTTTTCCGTCACACAGCCAATCTCATTTCTCAGTGTGTCATTGTTGCTGCTGTTCGCGCATAGTTTATATGCAGTGTTCCGTATTTAGCTCTCTCTGGGAGTCACAATGTTCCATTTACCTCTCCCACAATGCACTGCTGGGGTAAGGGCCCTGATTATGCAAAATGTGCACGTGTGTGTGAGTGCGTGTGTTGGCATTTGTTGTTTTTGAATAAGGCATAAAACATCTGAGTGGAACTTGTTTTTATACTTTAAAATGCATTTTTGCTAATTTTCCATTTTGAATAAATACATTGTGCTTACATTCTTGTGAATGGAAGAATAAAAGATAACAAAGCAGTAAATCAGATCTATGTTAAAGTGTTTGTCATATTTTGTAAAAGACTACAACTTCAACATCTACCTGATATTTGCAGAAAAAAGCACTAACACTTGAAAATTGAAAATTGCAGAATACATTGTGCAAGCTGGTATGTGGATGACTTCGGTTTTCTTTTGCGTCCATTGATAAAACCTCGGTGTTGGACAGGAAGTTCTGTGGCCCAGTGGGTCAAACTATGGCAGCAGCTCCATCACATATATCAATGAGAGGAAAGTTAGCAGGAAATAGCTGCCATCTTTAGCTGCCTGTTAATATTCTTTTATTCTGATTTATCTATAGCTGGCTTGCTTGTTTGCTGTTGGCTCCTTTGTTGTTATTGTTGTTGTTGTTGTTGTTGTTGTTGTTGACTCAAACAGACCGGTTTGCTATGGCACATTGAAGAAGACCGCACAGCTCTGGCTTGGTAGCATTAGTGATTGTTGTTTGTGAACATTCTGAGCCCTCAGCTCGTGGCTGGACAGTCTGACTGAGCCATTGTAAGCGTTGGCCTTTAACCTCAGATGATTCGCATGTAGAATTTGGATTAGAACTAAACTGCCATGATTTCTAAAATCAAATCATTAAAAAAAGCAGTGTGTTCAGTGTAAGTCAACACCCACCTCCTTGCTATTCATATGAACATTATACACATTGTTGTTGCAGGTAAAATTACATGTTTGCAGACGCCTGACAAAAAGTATACAAAGGGTAAAGTGTTTGCCACAGGCGCAGTGATTGCCAATGATTACGTGGCATCAGTAAAAAATGCAGATAGACAATGGGGTCTGCATCATCATGGCAGCAAACAACATGAGCTGATTATAGGGGTTTGAACACAGCTTCACATGCACACTCTCACGCATTCTTGATTGAACATGTATTGAAATAATATGAGAGGGAAGACTGAACTGATTAAATAATGAATACATTTGTGTCAAACAACAAATACATGTTCCATGTGTATGCCTGTCTACTATACTGTAACAGCCCACATACACACATGTACGTATGCACATTCAAGTCATTCAATCTCACGTGGACAGGGAGACTTACCCTCCGAGACTGGATCTCTTTGACGTATAAAGGCAGTAAGAATTCGGACACTCCCTCCAGTCTGACACCTTCCTTTGTCACCCGCAGATTTCCCATTCCGTCCTGAGGAGACACAGAGATTCACAGAGACATTCACTGGTCAGTTAGAGATTTCAATATTTTTCTTTTGTGAATAAAAATGCCAACACCTATCACTAATAAATAATGTCATTTTAAGATCCATGACCCATCGATATGGCAGAACAAAGCAGTATGATGTGATCTCATTTACATCTCATTTACGTCTTTCTTATTGGCAAACCAATATAGAATACGGACATACAACAATATTTCTTTCTTATATTGACCCAACAAAACTTAACTTTGGACAAGTAGCTTGGATGCAACCAGTAGTATGGAAGTATCCATGCCAGTTTTTCTCAAGTGTGATATAATGTGCCAGAAGTGTGTGATTAAAATAAAAAATCAGGCGGATTCTGTTTTTGTGTGAATCTTCTTTTTATCCACATTAAGTGACCTTTCGTATTTTACAGATCTCCCAGGAGTAGTTATATCCATAAGACACCGATGAGCAGTGCGATATTGGAACAACATTGGACTATCACATCTATTCACACAGGTTTGTTCAATCCACGGTTGGATCCGGTTTCACAGAAAACATTCTAGGCGTGTAAGACGATGTAACCATTACTGATTCATTTATTCAACCTCAAAGGAAGTCATGCATAACTATTATCAAAACATAAAAAGTAAATGTGCACTGTCACAGTCCCATGAGAGATGTAGTTATAAGACACCGACAAAGTAGTGGTTTTATCTTTGTCAAAACATGACAAGGTGCTGAGAGTTGAGATAACCGTTTAGCTCACGATGAAGACATAAAGTACGACGAATTCATTTTAGCTTGTCTGAGAGACAGATGAAAGAGACCCCTGCTGAGAAAAGCCATTCACTGATAGAAGCCAGGGAAATGGAGGTTAGCTAGGGAAATAGGGAGATTTGGCTCTCGATGGGGAGTCTCCCCCAACAACGGACGGTGCACGAGCATCAGAATTTCACATTAAATGGGAAAATAAAAAGTAGTCTGCAGGCTTTCTCAGAACTTGACTTCCATTCTGCATTGATTCGCAAACCATCAACACTTTATATACTGTAAACTGCAAGTATTGTCATCGATGTCACCTTATTCTTTACGTTTACTGTAGAAGAATCTTAGCTCATATTATATCATCACGAAGAGTCGAACCAAAGACTTATAAGTACAAGGGAAACATCTCAGTAATACACCAAACCAGAGAGCAGGCAACATGTCTGTGTCTCCATTGGTCAGGGACGGGGACTTGTCTCATGGCTGATGTTATTGCAAGGCAAGAGACAAGATGGCAGGTCAGAGCAAAAACAAACATCAAAAATTACAGTTCATCCATCATCCATCCATCCATCCATCCATCCACCCATTCAGTCATCAACCCATCCATCGTGTTAAGTAATATAAAGCAACATATTTTGGATACATGCTACACCACCACTATTTCCAGTGTACTGGCTAGTTCACCGGGTTTATGGTAATGCGAGCACCATTATGGAGGTTCCACATGAGTGAATGTTTGAAAGAAATGGATCCGACTTACATGGTGAGATTAAATCCATACCAAACAGCCATGCAGGGTAGTAGGATAGTAAAGCTCCTTACAGAGGAAAGTGGCAGATACCGCACCGAGTCAAACTGACACTTAGGAGAGTAACAGAGCACAGCGAGAGCTGCTGTGACTGAGCACTGGGTCCGAGTTCTGTGACTGTGACGTAAAAGTGGGACATCTGTAATCACTAATGTTATGAATTGTTTGGATCGTTTAATTGGAAATAATCACGAGCACAACAAAAACAAACACAGTGTTATGAAACTGAATTCTTTTTGGTTCTGCCAATATTTTACTTTCACCTTTTTATTAATGAGACAATAATAAAAAAAAACAAGTGTGTTCCCAGTGCACTGGGGGAAAAAAAGAAAACATGGTGCTACTGTGAAATGGATTCCTCCTCAGGGGTTTAATCCTCACACCAACGTTGTGGAATAACTATCCCTCTAAATAAAATGTTGACAATAAATTAGTCGTGCTTCCCTGGTTCCCAACGTTCTTTTCATGTTCACAAATATTAATGACACTGTCCATGACGATACGAATTCTGTTTGCCAGTGCTGCAGAGAATTTTCATTAATTATTAGGTGCAACAAACCAACAAAGCTTTCCAAATTGGAAATGTTCTCAAGGCACAAGAGAGGAGTGGCGCTGAGGGAGAGAGACGAGGCAAAGAGATTGAAGAGAAGGGAAAGAAATACAGATGAATGGAGTGGAGCTCATCAGCCCATACGCCTGTTGAAATGGGCAGAGGTGGTAGGAATGAGCTCAGGGAACAGAGGTGTGTATGTGTGTGTGTGTGTGTGTGTGTGTGTGTGTGTGTGTGTGTGTGTGTGTGTGTGTGTGTGTGTGTGTGTGCGTGTGTGTGTGTGTGTGTGCGTGCGTGTAGGTGGATTTACCAGCTACAGGTTATTGTAAAGAGAATCTCCTGGTGATAACTGAGGAGACAAAGCTGTGACGATAATCTTAGTCCTGTCAATAGGATGATCTGTAGTAAATGGAGGAGGGTTTAAGAGCTTTACATCCCTGTTATTATTAACATCAACAGCATATTGAGGCATATATGTAATCATACAACACACAACCATCCATTGTTATACGATATTTCCAACATTGAGCGACAAACAGAAACAAACAAACAAAAAAAATCAACAAAAGCAAAATAAAACAAATAAAACAAAAATATAAAGCTAGAAATTGTTTTTTTTTTTTTCAAAAGCAAGGCACTATGTGACTGACATCAAACATTGCAATACCACTATTTGGCCACTAGGTCTTTTTTTTCCAGAGCTTGTTGCTCACTCATGATCCAGTTCTTATGATACATCTATGATCTGGTTTCAAAAAGACGAGAAGAAGTTGTTAGCTTCCTTCTCTAGAATTGCAAAGCTTTGATTTTTGCACACCCAGAGGACTCCTTGTATGTTTCTATGTTTTTCTATGCTCTCTGTGAAACCCATGGGGCAGACAGAAAACCATCACCACTTACATCCTCTTACTCCTGTCCCTCAAATGATCAGCATTGATCCAATTTATGGCAAATCAATATTCAAGAAAACGATCATGTGAAACTATCAACAAAGCCCACATTAACCTCGCCTATTGTTCAATATATGATACACGGGAACAAATATATATGGACAGGAGCACTGCAAAGTGTTGAGAGTGTCCGATCAATACGCTGAGTCCAGCCAGAGGTTTCCAGTGTTGTTGTTAAATCTAAAATCATTACGGTGGATATACAGTGGAGCATACGGCTCATTCAATAAGCCATATCAGATCCTCAGGACCTGGAGAATCACAAATGCACTCACAGGCTGAATGATTCATCACAATATACACACTAACCCACAGGACACAGCTCCATATATAAGGGGAGACAGACGACTGCAGAACATGCACAGACGCACAGGTGCACACACAAAGGCACAAAGGGAAGGGGGTGAGGGGTGAGGGGTGAGGGGTGGGGGTGGGGGGTGGGGGGGCTGTCATACATGGAGAATTAGCTGAGCCTGAACATATTCTTGCAATAGGCCTCTAATCCCCTGCTCTCTCGCACACTCTCTGTGGCTCGGTTCTGAAAACACAAAGACGATAATGTTAAAATTAATCAGGTGGTTTTATTCCACCTCACTGCTCCACTGTCCAACACTGAAGCCTCATTGATTGAACATGAGAGCTCTGCCTCTCTCTCCGTCCCTCGCTCCCTCCCTCCCTCTCTTTCCATTTAAAATCCCACATGCATCATTGGCACGAATGTCACATGAACAATACTGACAAACCCTGGAGCACAATGGGGGATTCTTCAACAAACAGAAGAAAGTAAATAAATCTCTCTATTCATTCGTTCATCTCACAGTGTTCGGTTCCCTCTCTCCTCTCGCTGAACGTGTCTGTTAAGGCTTCTCTTTGTCCCAGTTCCGTTCATCTCTCTCTCTCTCTCTCTCTCTCTCTCTCTCTCTCTCTCTCTCTCTCTCTCTCTCTCTCTCTCTCTCTCTCTCTCTCTCTCTCTCTCTCTCCGCTCGTGTCGACAAAATTCATTTTGCAGAAGAGATCGGAGGTTGTGATGTGGCTTAAATTAAAAAGCACACTCTGGTAATCATGTGGAAAGGCTGGTTCGGTTGAAGCAGAATTGGTAATAAACCTTTTGATTATTCATGATGAAAAGTTACAAACTGACCTCAGGGCGACCTCTGACCCCGTGTCTCAGCCACCTGACCTCATCACTGTAATTACTCAGACAAATTAATCTAAGCTGTTCTCCCTCTGTCTGCAGGAGTGATAATTGTATTTGCACAAAGCCGGGGGAAGGAGCCAATCAGCTCAGACTCTGTGTGATCCGACAAAAGACTTGTCCACATACACAGAGTCCACGTGTGGCGACGTGACATTTCTTTATTGATGTTGTCAGGCCCGTTATCATTTTTGATCTTCTGGTTTTTTGATTATTTTCTCTATCCTTTTTTCCTCGCCTTCTTTCAGACTTACTTTCTTCCCAGACTTTTGCCCATTTAAATGTCAGCAGACTATTTATCTTGCCGAGCTCAACGGAAATTGTTTTCCCTGACCTGTAAACTACA
>JAFBJT010003130.1:0-45997 GCA_016785325.1 Chascanopsetta lugubris | reverse complement strand
AGGGGGGGGGGGGTAAGTACTACTGCACCATATAATTACCAATAGTGTTAATCAATCCTTTGCTTTGAACGGATTCATAGATGCTAGAAGTGTTTGCTGATTTGAGTCACAGACGGGGTTCCTGTCTCTTATATGCAAATGACCACGACGTGACTGGCCACTTTTCCAATCGCTGTGATCTTATGAATAAAAGTTAAGAGCCACAGTTTTACATCAATCCTGGTGGAATTAATGTCAGACATACTGCCTTTTTTTCTCAGTCTGGTCGACTAGAGCGGTCACTGCTGGACGAAGGTGCCGGTTCTTATTTAAAAATTCACCAACTGGCAGCTGACATTCAATTGACGAATGTGTGCCGGCATTCAAAGGGGCGGTGTATGAGATTCGGTGACATCTAGTGGTGAACTTGCGCGCTGTATCCATCGCCTCGCCCAGGAGAACCCAAGACAGCCCTCAGTCGTCATATAAACTCAAACGGTGTTTAGCACGTCGACTCCGGGCTAGTGTAAAAACATGGCGGCCACCGTAGAGAGGACCCGCTCCTGATGTAAATATACATGAATGGGCTCATTGAAGGGTAATGCAAAAACAATAATACAGTTAGGTGATTGTGAAAATGTCAGTAAGTGATTGTTTTGCTGCATTTTTTTTCTATCAACAGAGGAGACTAAACTGACCGAAATCTTACACACTGCACCTTTAAAAAGCGTTTCATCAAATATACAGGGAACGGCTTTTACTATTTGCTTTACTGTTCAGCTCCTCACCACTGTTCTTCTATTTGCAATGAAATGAATCAGTCAGTGCTAATTGTTGTCAAATCATTTCACTTATATTTGCATGAGGAATATGTTTGTGTTTAATATCATGGTTTGATATAAATGAGTGAACAGGCTGTTACAAGGACCTACAACTGACAAATAATAAGAAAAAAAGTCAATATCAGCCTAGGATCAGCTATAACATAAAATGACTCGCTTTCCACAGTAAATTACGTTGCGACATATTGTCCCATGTTGCGTAATAGCTCAGAAATGACGCTCATTCAAATAAACAACCAGCACACTAGTGAAGCCCGTTGACAGTCCTATATACCTGAAGCTCTACCCCAGACTGGTGCACAAGCACTGGCCTGCTGTCGGCTGGTTTTATTGTTGTGATTGTATCCTCAAGGCCAATGAATGCGAGATCGGCTGCATAAGCAACAGACAGAATGCTGACTGCTCTTCACTTCACCGCCACGGGTGTTGCAACGAACAACCATGCTAGATTAGAGGTGCAGCATGTGGGATTTGGTGAAACTATTCACTGAACATGGTTTTCAGAATGATGTTGTCATCACACAAGTATAAAAATCAAGTCATCAAAATCAAAATCAAATCATATTTTGCGACCTTAGAATGAGCCCTTTAATGTATGTTCACATCAGGAATGGGTCTCCCTATATACAGGGGCTGCTACGTTTTTACATCGTAGACAAACATAACATCTTTTGGGCTTTAATGACAATCAAGGGCTCCCACAAGAGCTCCCTCATGCTCAAAAGGGATGGATACAACATGCAACTTTACCAATGGATATCACCAAAGCTTACACACTGCACCTTTAACTTACAGAGGCCAAGAATGGATGAACTCAAAATTTGGCTTTTTTTTTTTTTTTTTTTTACATTATTTATAATCCTACTTCATAAGACTTTAAAATGTCCCAGACTGAATCAGAGAGATATAGAAAGTAGAAAAACCAGCACAGTGACAAGCAGTCAACCCAACAAAAGGCTTGTGTGCACATAAATCACTAAAATGCCTCAAGACAAATGCCAATGTTTCAAAAAGTTACAGATTTTTGGGAGCGGCAAAAAAACTGCGCATGATGCCCGATGACATGCATGTTCAGTCAGATATAATTTATTCATGCCGACGATGAACAAAGTCCGAATGAATAATAAACAGCCTAGTCAATTGAGATGCATCTGCAGTTGGTGTTTATTCATTTACCAATGCACACATCTGCTCAATATTACATGGGAGATTAACTGGTTCCATACGAAGGCTTTATCTGAGTGGAGAGTCATCATGCACCTGTATTCCCTAATGACGTATGTAAGGGCTTTGCCTCTTAGTCAATTAGACACTTAAGAGGTAGTTACGGCCTCATTCCACCAAGGTATTTTTGTTTATGTAGTGTGTTTTATCCTGTGTTGTCCTCCCTGTGCAAAATGTCTCCGAAGGATCAAGAGTACATCAAGGGTATTCATTTCACAGATTATTTAATCGCATGTAATCAATCACGCCATTAATGTGGCAGGCTCGTCATCAATTCTCCTCAGTCTCGACGTATATTCCACACAGCACATGTAGGGTTCCATAATACTGTAAATGGCCGTATTCATTTGACAAAAGTTAATGAAGAAGGAAGGTGAAAATAATTTGGAGCAATATAAATGCAAAGCGAACAGAAGGTCAAAGTTGGTCTAATTAAAAGCGCTATAAAATTGTCTCGTGCCATAAAGTCCCTGCATGTAGCTATCAATTAGAAATCACAAAATGGTCTTAGTGATAGTGCCAAGGAAATGAATCTGTCAACACTTTTCATTATTGTGCGATAACACTGGAGAAAATGAAGTCGCAAAATAACTGCTATACAAGCCAGACTTGACCCGGCTTGTGTATTACCTCTGATTATTTCACCGTGCCGCCACTTATCAGGCGCAATGGTGGAAAAGCAGCGAGGCTTTTCTTTTCTTTTGGGAGCTTGTTTTTCGCATTTCTGACAAAAGAAGGGGGGGGGGTCTTCATTTTTAATGAATCAAGGCGAATTGCAAATTCGTGGCACCGACGCATGTGGCGCATGTAGGTGCGAGAACATGTTTTTTGGCAACTCGGGCGACCGAGGATGTCGGCGCGGCGGCAGCACACCTGCAGTGCGGTCACAACAAGTTGAATCAGAGGGAAAATAAATTAACGGAGGAGGGCCATGTCAATCACAGTCAATTTAATTAGGTCTTCACTTTCCCTTTAAAAACGAACCCCCCCCCCACCCCCACCCCACACGCCCCCGTCCCAACCACCATGAGGCAAAGACAGTTTCACCATAAATGAAAGACCGAGCCAACTGCCCTGAAAAAAAAAAAAACCTTCAGTCTCTTGCAGCAAAGTGAGAATATTAGACATCGGAAATATGCTGCCGAGACATGTGATATCCAATTTAAGAATGTTGGATTAATTGTACGGGAAGTATTGAAATCTCACAATTGGCACAATAAATCAAATCTGTGCACAGCCAAGCTTGACACTGACGATTTTGCTGAGAATGGATAAAGTGCGGTAATTACTCTGACTAGGTGTCAGCTTTGTTTAAATAGAAAGCATTCAAGTGCTACCTGACTGTGCTGAACATCTCCTTTTATTTCATTCAATAGTTGCATTCGTGATCAGCGAGGTCAAAGAGAGAAAAGAAGTATGTAAACAAACACAAGCAAAAACAATTGGGTCAACAATTAGTTAGTTATAGATTATCTTATTATTATTTGATATTCAATAACTCGCACTTCACTTAAAGGAGCAGTGTGTAAGATTTGGTGACCTCTAGAGGTGAAGTTGCATGTCGAATCCATCCACTCCTCACCCGTATGCTTCTGTGCATGCAGGAGAACCTATAGTACCCTTCAGTTTTTAACATTTATGTGGTTATAAATTCATGAAAATGTTAATATGTAATTCATATATAATATTTTTTAGAAGTGACAAAAATGACCAAAATCTTACACACTGCACCTTTAAGAAAAATGTAAAAACACATCTGGGTCTATAATCACCACTGCCGTAGCATTAATTAAAACTCCATTATACATGCGTGTTGTGCACTCACTCTTAATTTTGTAGAACTGGAGCAAAAAAATATATGCCGTTTAATTTTTCACATACAAAAAAAAGCCATTATTACACAGTTCATTTGACTATTTGAAGTGAAAGCACTCAATTATGAATATCTGTATATCTCGGAGCCAGGAGTGCATTGTGGAAGGTGCATTTGGAAACATTGCTGTGAGGACATTAAGCATTCATTTAGACTGGAAAATAGGGCTGGGCGGAAACAAGAAAATCTTTGAGAATCCTCTCTCCCGCATATAGTAATACCTATCATTTTGTTACAAGTCAAAATGGCTCACACAATCATACGTGAAATTTTGCATCATGCATTTCTCCCAGTGTTCTTTTTCCTGGTGAGAGATCATCACGCCTCCCGGTCTGTGCAGCCATAATACAGACATGGCGTTTTATCTATACAAATTCACCTATGCTCAGCCCCTATACGAGTATTTTTACACACCACTGATGCCAGATTGTGTTTAGGACTGAATCATTTTCAGACTTGAATTAAATACAAAAAATCTAATCTCTGTGAGAGACACGTAAACGGCCGTACACAAATTACGGCGGGCCCACATGAAAGCACAACACAAATTTATCCAGATGATAAAATATGATGTGGCTGACATTGCCGCGTATGAAAAATTATTGGCATGAGCCAACATGTCAGCGGTATAATCGTGAATGATGCATGGAAGAGAAAGGTCACAGCTGAGGAGCGGGGCGTTATGTGGAGGAACAGCTAAGCTCTTTAGCGCGCCGACTTAGATGCAGTAATTCAGCATTGAAGACTTTCTATCTTACACATGCGTTTTGTTTTTTCATTAAGTAGTTGCCATATTTCCTGTCCCATCGTAGGAAACTCTCTCCATCGCGTACATTACCTCGTCTTTAATTTTCATTCTAACTCCCACAATGAAGATACCACTTTTGGTGTTCAGAGTCTGATTCGTCGGTGGTGGAGACGCTTGCAGAATCACTCATTTCAGGACCAGAGTGAAAGCAGGAGATAGTAGTGGACAGGACAAGAACTACAGCGATTTCTGAACATCTCACACTGCCAGTCTGAAACAGTGACACAAATTTAAAGGTGCAGTGTGTACGATTTGTTGACCTCTGGAGGTGAAGTTGCGTGCTGTATCCATCACCTCACCCTTGTGGGAGTGAAGAGGAACCTATGGGCGACTTCAGTTCAGTTTCAAAAAATGTTTAGTAGGTCCACCTTTCCTACTGTAAAAACATGGCGGCGGCATGCCCTCATTTTAGGGTAATGGAAGAAACAAAAACATGTACTTGATCATAAATGCATGAAAATGTTATATTTCGTAACATTTTTAAAAGTGACAAAAATGACCTAAATCGTACACACTGCACCTTTAAACGTATGACCCAACCATCGAGTACAGTCCTGTGCTGTGATTCATGGCGACAGATGCTACATATTGCATAAAAATACCCATCCAACTTTCGACTCGGTGCGGGGAGGTGATATCGAATAAGTCACCTATTTCATTCCATCTCCATTTTGTTTGAAATGTTGTACATATTATTATGGGATTGAATGACAGAGCACCCCGCAGGAGGAAATACGGGTGCGGGGCCCCTACAATCAATGTGGAGCGGTGCCTCAGCTCCTGACTAGCCTTCCTTGCCATGCCTCGTCATAGCTCAACCCTCAGATTATATCTAGTTCTGCCGACCGCCAACAATACCATGCAGATTTCCAGCCAGTGCGGCCATTTGGGAGCTATTAAGCGGAGTCTCTGCAAACAGTAGCCTTTCAGAGGCTCCCACATCAGGTGGAAATCACAGGGATATAGCATGAGCACAGGAAACGCTGCTGCACGATTGTTATCTCGAGTCATTTCATCTCAGAACTACTTCAGCACTTTTACATCCGTAACAAAGTTTTATGTTAATACTCTTGAAACCGTTATATCCTGTTGACCTTCTTTTATCTTTTATCGCGACGCGTCTATTGAAGTGAAACAAATAGCCGATAATTAAGGCTTGTTTTAATTAAACAATGCGGGATTGTGCGAGCGAGTGCGTTCGGCTAATTGCGTAATATTTATGCATCAGAGTGACAACAGACACAAAACAGTGCACCTTCTGGTTAAGAAATGCTGAGAGTTTGAGCACAAACAAAGAAACGTATTACAGAGCCACTGTGGGTGACAGGTAAAATAGCAGTGCGAGTTCTGAAATGTGTAATTACAGCATAGAATATATTTCTGTTTACTGCTTGTTATTTCTTCCCTCAAGTTTGGTTATTGTTAGAGTGCTGCTCCATTGACTGGAGGGGCACAGCAACAAAACCAAACACTGGGCTGTATTTTAGTATGGCAAAACCACAAATGTCGAAATGTCGTCGGGCTAAAAGTGGCACCGCGGTGCTTCATATGGACTGTCGCGTGATCCAAATGCTAAAATAGTGACACGTATAATTACACATAATAGAATAGAACGGGATTTCATAGAACTCATTTAAAGTCAAATGCATGGATTCGGCGTCATGCTGAAGACAAGAAATTCAACTAGAATCAATTCACCATCACTCTTAATCCAACCGCAAACAAAAGCACAACTAATAACCTGACGTGCTCATCACTCTGAGAGAGCATCGGTCTTGATCTGAGAAGCTGCTGCCCCAGAAAAAAAAGTGGCCATAGACAGGACACGAAATCCACAGAGCATGAACTGTCACACGACATTAAAGTGAGAAAGAGCAATCTGCCCTGCGAGATTCCAATGTGTTGCTCTTCGATGACAACTGGACCCAGTCATGAGAGCACACTTCAGTAAGCGGGGTCAGGTGGTTCTCCAGTCGCACAGACATGAAGCAATCAGACATCTGCGCGATGACAGAATACAAGAAACTAAATAATCCAACACCTTGATTCACATGGTGCCCAGACAACCTGCCGCAAGTATGGCCACTTTCTTTTTTATTTAACATTATTTTCACAGCATACATCTCTTTACGATGCCTTATGTGAGAACAATGCAATTTACATAAAACTATACAAACATAAAACAAATGATTCATCTCCCCTATACTGTACTATACTGTATGTATACGGTCTGTGCTGCTGTCTGTCTGTCTGTTGGGAATCGTCGCTCACGTTGTGACGCACCTGAGCCTCTTCTGCTGAGCACGACACCTTTAATTTTCTGTCGAACAACTCCCACCACACGTATGACAGTCGAAACAAAGAGGGGGAAGGTGTAGTGTGTAAGTCTGGCCATTGTCGTCACTTCTGAAAATATTGCAAAATAATGACATACTGGCATCTTCATGAATTTATAATTACCTGGATTATTATTACCCCCTCCCCCCGCCATTACCCTTAAATGAGCCCAATGAGGTATGTTTACAGGACATGGAAGTACATGGAATTGCCAGTACATGCAGGTCCACTCTATAGGGGCCGCCATGTTTTTACAGTCGTAAAAGTGGACGTACTAAACATCTTTTGAGTTTTTATGACAACTGAAGTCGACCGTAGGTTCTCCTGCAGGCTCAGAGGGGTGAGGCTGAGGTGAGGGATAGAACACGTAACTTCACCACTAGATGTCACCAAATCGTACACACACCACCTTTAAAGTTGAAAAGAAAGGTAAATTGCACTTGTGTTAGTATGTTACATGTGCTGCTGTCCATCTGCACACCGCTGTAAACTGCCCACAATGTAACAACACCTGAGCCTCTCAAACGGAACGTTTGAAGCCAGAAACAAGATGAGGGTGGCGATGGTGAGAAGATTAATTCTCGGCAGCATTGTGATGGTATCTGACACAATGGCAGCCATCATTCAGCTAAAGATGGCAATATATTTTCTAAATAATTTCAAGGATTTCATTGAAACCCCATCTCAAAAAGGTCACCACTGGGGAAAAAAAGAAAAATCTGTCTCTGTTGCTGGCACAATGCCTAGAGAAAATTACTTTCATAGTCTTTGTCCATTTCCTTCCAAACCCTATGTTTTCTCATTGAATGGGTGGAATAGTGATGGAAAAATTCATGAAAATGAAAACGTCTAATGCACCAGTCACAGTACTGAAGGTCAGAGTCGGAGTCGGTTTGTGCTGACCCAAGCCTTTTAGCCTGTCGGTGACATTATTCTGGGGAGCGACCTCTAAACACACACTAATCTATCATCACCGTTAATAGCAATCAATCTCCTTTTTTGGGCAAACTGTGGTGACACACAGGAGCTATACCCATACTAGTTTCATCACAAAGTTAAAGGTGCAGTGTGTATGATTTAAGTCACTTTAAAAAAATATTACAAAACAATTACATACTGACATTTCCCTGAATTTATAATCACCTAAATATGTTATAATTTTCCAGTACCCTTAAATGAGCCCAATTAAAGTATATTTACATGAGTCGCGGGTCCTCTCTATGGGGGCCGCCATGTTTTTACAGTAGCCCAGAGTGGACGTACAGCGCGACAGCTGCAGTCGCCCATAGGTTCTCCTGCGTGCTCAGAGGGCGTGAGGGTGAGGTGATGAATACAACACGCAAACTTCACCGCTAGATGTCACCAAATCTTACACACTGCACCTTTAACAGTAAGAAAATAGGCTTTTCTTACCAATTGCAATGAGTTCATGAGTAAAGGAAAAACGAGACATAATATCGCACGGGTCCAGTGATGCATTTACTCCGCTCTACCAAGTCCACACTTGTGTGCTCACTTGCTGTATTTCCGTGTGTACATGCGTGTGTGAGCGCACACGGGGCAGCTTTGATAAGAGGGTCTTGAGTTATAGTGGACCGTGGCCTCCTCTCCTCTGCACTCTATCCTGGCTAGCAGGCCGTCCTCATTACTGTCAGTCAGCATCAGGTTTAGCAATGCCAGGCTCCTGCACGGCCCTCTGTCCTCTCTGCCCTGCCAGCACTAGCCTGACTGCTGCTGCTGCTGCTGCTGCTGCTGCCGCTGCTGCTGCCGCCATTGGTAAGCATTGTAAGAACCCCTCAGTCCCCTAGAAAACCTAATTACTCTTGACTCGCAACCAAGGAGACTGGAGCAGAAAACAGGGAGGCCGGGCAGATGAGGCATCACACGTGTGGAGCCCTGCGACTCCTTTTACGAGCACTCTGGCAGTTATTCAACAAGATAAGTGTGTTCATGCTATATCTGTCGGGAAAAAGAATCACAATTATCCCTATTTATCACATGATTCTTCTGTGCAGCCAAGACGCGTGCAAAGGGAACATGGGATACTTTGAGAGAACATGCAAATAAAAAAAGTGCATGAATCAAGCTGAGCGTTGCTTTGACTAGCCGTTAACTGGGTCACTCAGTTGGCGATTGTGTCTGACCACCAAACAAACAGTCATTCATAGGTCGTTGCTGTGGCCCCATTTTCATCTGGAGCAGTTCCACTGAGGCCAGTGAAAGCAAAGGAGCTGACGGGTCAGGGATTTAAACCCATCTCCAGCTTCGACACAGCGGCCATTACCACAGTGGGGAGAAAAAAGGAAAAGAGGAAGAAAAACAACTCCTTGTGACATCCTCCGTCTTGAAGAAGCAGTTACTTATGTTGGCTGCACATCTGTGAGGAGAGGGTGACAACGAAAAATTCCCATTGATTCGCTTGTCATTTTTCTGTCATCTTGGTTCGAGTTCCCCTTCGCTCGCTATCAGGCCTGTCTTGGTCGCAGTGAAATGTTGCTGCGTTTAATGTCAGTGGTAAAAAGCCATTTCGAAAGTTCATGTATATGGGGAATGTCACTTCTTACAAAACGATACTATACAAGTAGTGATACAATACTATGTATATATAATATACAAGTAGTATAATATACTATATGCTATATATAATATAATATGTAATAGTAATACGATATTGACATTTTCATGAATTTTTAATCGCGTTTTTTTTCCATTTCTCTAAGATGAGTGCATTCATGTATATTTATATGAGGAGGGGAGTCCTCTCCATGGAGGCGGCCATGTTTTTACAACAGTAAAAGTGGACACACTAAACATATTTTGAGTTTTAATGACAACTGAAGTCTACCAAGTTCTCCTGCATGCTCAGAAGGGTGAGGGTAAGGTGATGGATACAGCTTGCAACGTCACCTCTAGATGTCACCAAATTTTACACACTGCACCTTTAAAGCAGCTTTCATTCCACATCATGGTCACTCAGCAGGGAAGGACCTGTGACATTACATTTGGATAACTGCCCCTGGAATTGTAACACTCCCTCCCTGCTCGCCGTCACATTTGCACACGTTCTCCAAACATCTAATAAGAAAGAATTTCCCCTCGAATCATGAATATCGGGGGCGAGCTGTTGGTCATAAACTGTGAAGCTGAAGAAACAATATTGATATGGCCGCTCTGTTCTACATTAAGGACTTTTGACCTTGGATATTCCTCCAGACTCGTGCAGCTGTGCAGATCGGAGTTGGGGTGGTGGTGGGGGCACACCATCTCTCATGTCTCCTTCCAATATGGGGGGGGGGGGGGGGGGGGGGGGGGGGGGGGGGGGGGTGCGGCGCTGGTGCTTTTAATAAACTCACAGGGACATTCAAAGGGGCTGGCAGCCACGGAGGTTTCATTTTCCCAGCAGTGAGCTGTGTCATTTAAAATAAGGATCATTTTGAGAAAGGGGGAATATCATAATACTAAATCTAGATCAAATAACAGAGAGAGGTGTGAGAAATGGATCTACAAGGCCTTGTAATCCTAACAGACATCAAAAAGAATGGCAAAGAGCACTGACTGGGAATAGAGGGAGACGGAGTGAGAGAACATGGACAGGTTTGTCTTTGAATTTGTGTATTTGTGCTATCATATGTGCATTGTGTCGTAGAGTCCAGAGGCACCCGGGGGTGTGGGGTGGGTGGGGTGGGTGAAAATGTGTGTTTACTTCATGCAGCTTTATTATTAGACTTCATTAAAACTTAAGACTTTAAACCTCTTGAACTGCAATACACCCGAGAGACTTTCAGCAGGTAAGAACATTAAGTACATATGGTCCCTGAGAGACGAGTGTGGGATGCAAACAGCGAGGAGGAGGAGGAGGACGGGGAGGAGGATGTGGCAGCGGAGGTGGTGGAAGCGGTCAATTTGCCATTCATAGAAAGTCTATGTGAGAGAGAGTATGAAGTATAAAAAGGACAGAATGAGGAACAGTGACACGGAGGGACAGGCAGTCAGACAGTGAGGGACGTGAGAGGTACCACTGCGAGAGGAGTCGGAGTCGTGAACCGGGAAGCAGCGCTGTCACGACCGTCTCAGGGAGGAGATAAAATTTGGGGGCGGGACTTTGATGGCATTTTTGACTGATAGCTCAGATTTACTGCAGCCATGTGTCCGAGCAGGCACCTAATGCGGGAGAGAGAAGTATGGGGAACCAAGGAATTCTGTGGAAGTGTTGTCACGGATACAATTTCCTCTCTGCTTTAGAGATAACTGAGTCATGGTGACAACCTGCTCCTGGTGGCTTATGCCTACATGTCTTCATATGAGGCTCCATGTACACAAATGATAGCTGACAAGTATGTGTAAATTCCTTTTTCTTTGTTTTTTGGGTTTGAAATAAACAATTAAATAAATAATTCAAAATATGATCAATAAGATATAAAAAAAGAAAGAACGAAATTGTAAAATAAATAAATAAATAAATCACGTAAATCCTATTCATCATCACACCACTAGGCGTTGGGGTTGCCTTATCATCGCATGAGAGCAAATCATTTCGGAGTTGGAGTTAATAAATGAATATTAAAGGTAAGGTCCGTCATTTCTAAACAGATACACCGTATGTCATAACCTATTATCGCTCAGCATATCGGTCTGTCAATAATCAACTGGTCTGCATGTGTGCGCAGCGCCCATACACTCACCATGCATGAAGAGACTCTTCACAGACACAATGGTTGAAAGGAGATAGCTATAAATAATCAACAAAAATAAAAGCTAATCTAATTCATATATATTAGGAGGAAAGCTTTAAAGGTGCAGTGTGTGAGATCTCTGTCATTTTTGTCACTTCTACAAATATTACAACAAAATTGCATGCTGACATTTTCATGAAATTCTAATCACCTAAATTTTTTTTTTTTTCCATTACCCTGAAATGAGTCCATTAATGTACAGTTGCATGCTGAGCGGGTCCTCTGTACGGAGGCCGCCATGCTTTTACAATGGCACCAGAGAGGACGCACTAAACATTTTAATGACAACTGAAGTCGACCATAGGTTCTCCTTCATGCCAAGAAGGGTGAAAATGAGGTGATGGATACAACATGCAACCTCACCTCTAGATGTCACCAAATCGTATACGCTGAAGCTTTAACTAATTATCCAGTCAGAGAGAACAGAAGACGTATACTGTTTTGATTTATTTAAAGTGTAGTTTCCTCTTGCCAGCTACCACAGAATTACCAATCCTGGCTTTAACATTTACCTTCACTCAAATTACTTCAACAGTGCAAAACAGTACTAATTGAGGCAAATGGAGTGGAGGTTTTCTGTGCCTGTACAGCCTGAGAGGCACTGAAGAGAGATGTGAGCAAATGGACCTATTACTGTTGTCTGCATCACTGCAGTTGTATTTTGTAAAGGTGCACGTCAGTTAACAGTTTAGGGTATATGGTGACACAATACCTGACATAAGCATAAATTGAACTTCATGAGGCAAAATCCCTTCATCAGGTGCAAGGCAAGGGCTACGCCCATTGTTCTGTAAATGGCAGCCATTTACATGGCTCCAAATGTTCCTTCCTTTCATTTCCATAACAAGCTATCAGAACTCATCTCCCACTGAAGTGGCCACAGTCCCACTGGCAATTAAAATCATGCTGGGACATGCCACGGTTGTGTGTGACTCCACTGTGGGAAACAAAAGCAGCAGCAGCGGCGGTAATGACGCCAACAGTCGAGTGGTAAATCTCGAGCAATGTCGACGGAAACTGCCGCTTTGATTCCTCCAGGAAACCGAGAGCAGGCCTCGTTTACATCTTTCTCCGTGAGCCTTGCTGGGGCAATATCAAAAACAAGGAGCCGGCGAGAAACAGCATCATCTCATCTCTATGTGTTCATTTTCAATTTCAATCCACAGTCGCAACACAACAAAGGAATGTGATTTTTTTTTATAAACAATGATTAATGTCGAAGGAAGTGTAGATGTGATGACAAAAATATTTTATATGTACAGTACATCTGATTCATTTTGGGGCAAATCCAAAAACTTGGTTTGTCTTGACTATTTGATAATCATGTAGTTATGTTGTCGTGACCTATTAACAAAATCTTGTTTACTCAATGTGCCCTGTCTCAAATTTAGATGATTTTTTCCCCCCATTTCTCTTGGGATCAACAAATTATTTTTCAAAGTTTGTCTTGTTCTTTTCATCATTGTAGAATGAGCCCATTATTGTCCCATCTGTCGGAGCTGCCATGATGTACCACCGTATTTTTAAACAAATCAACAAACAAAACAAAATTAACTTTGAAAGTTTTAAAAGGTAACTGAATGCATTAGATTATACTGGAAAGGGCGGGGGTGATGGGTATTCAGCTGCAACAGGAAACTTCTCCACTGGATGTCACCAAAATGTACACACTGCACCATTGAGCTAGTTTAATGGCTGACATTAAGTTTAGGCTAAATCATAACAATACGCTTTAATAATTTCCATCTGACATTTCACATGATATAATCTGTTGATAATATAAAAACAAAGACAATGCAAATATCACGTTTTTTTTTTTTTAAATATAAATACGTATACGTATATATGCCACAAATTATTAGAGCAATTATGGTATGGCACTTTACAGCGCCGTCTATAACAGCAGTGACAACAAAGAATAACAATTTAGTTTCCATGGTTCCCACTCTTCCTTTACACCCTGCCTTGTCGCCGTCACTACAAATAAATGTCAAGAGAAATTATTATATCTTCGTGAAACATAATGTGAGACTTGTTAAGCTTAAATGGAAATGAGCAGTCGTGATATATCACATGGTGATGGCCATATGTTTAATGAGTGAGGCAACAGTGTGACCTGTGTCTGCAGTTTCAATGGGATGAGCTGCATCAGACTGTCTGATGCAGCTCAGACAGTGACTGACTGACTGACTGGCTGACTGACTGACTGATCACATCTTGTCACATGAAGATACTATGAACAGATAATACTGAAAAAGATAAAAACCAAACACTGAAATGTTTGTTCATTGTGTCTATGAGTCCAATAAAATTCCGAGCATAAATCCACTGCGAGGGAATGATGTTATATGTATCTCCACCAAAGAACAAAAATAAACGGAGAATGGTTTGTTGTGAACATTAATGCAGAACTCTTGACATTTTAAAGCCACTTTTAGCTGCCGATCTAATAAAGACAGAGCTGTCTCCAGCCCGGCCTCTGTAGGCTGGGGAGGGGAAGGGGCATAAATGAATGTGCATAAAGCACTTTGCATCATATCATCATTGTTTAATCCTTTCATTCTCATCTGTCAATCATTCACAGATGCAACCTAATCCCTGAATAGTTATGGCCTCATGGGCATAGATACCGTTAACATGACGCGTAATAAATGGCGTACATTTCTAATACAATTTTTTGGGTCTTTTTGTGCACCGCCATTTTTGGGTTTTTTTTTGCACCCCCCCCCCCCCCCCCCAAAAAAAATCAAATCAAATCTTTAAAAGATACACAAGAAATACGGCAGACGCAAAGAGCCATGTGGGACTGATGTGTAATACAATAGTTCCCTTTAAATTCTACAATATCATATATGTGCAACCATAATTGCCATACTTAATTCAGAGATCCAGTGTGTGAGCCTTTAGGTGAAATTAAGTAAGTGGAGGCTCAAAATGCACACATTGTAGAGCCCCTATTAATGATGAAATTCAGGCGTTCAGAGGTTCTCCTACATCCCAGCAAAGGATGAGGTGAAATGTTTTTTCAGCCGTAGCATCAGCACTGTATGTCCGTCAATTCTATGCACTGCGCCTTTAAAAGATTCGCTACCCCAAGGAGCATGGCAGAGGCATGAAAATATATTGGTCTTATCACGACCGTGACCAGTAATCCAGTGTTTTACATTGAAATTCTCCAGAATTATACCAACAGACATGTCATATGTGTCAGAGTAGATCTAAATTAAATGTCCACACGCCTGTCTACTTAAAACTAATGATCTCTTGTCCAAATCTTTTTCGTCAGTCCACCTCCGACTGTGTCTGCACTGTGGCACTGTCTGTGTTTTTGAGCCAGTGTCCGCTACAGCTGCTGATACAAGTTGTTTTTCCTGTGATCCTGTCATCCCGGTGCAAACACCTTCGGTTGTTTACAGTGAAATGTCCTCTGTGTTCACCTTCACTTCCTGTCTGTTTCCGGCGTTGCTCTACGTGTCGTACATACTGTATGGTTTTTCCGCCCCATACCGCTGCATTCAGTGGCAGCGAGGTCATTGGCACGGTTACCCGTGAGGTCATTGTTCGCCGTGAGAAAATTAACACTGATTGGTCTCGTCACAATTCGCTCCCTAGATTCCCCGTGCCACCAAGGCACCTGCCAAGCGGAGATTCTTTAAAACGAGAGCGGAGCCTATTCAACAGCTGCATAAGCAGCCGGGCCGACAGACAGTGGAGGGGGGGAGAAGGACAAAAGAACGCTAATGCAGAACAGAGAGGGACTTTCTAAACGAGAACCATAAAGAGTGGGACCTCTTTTGAAAGGTCTTAAATCAATTAAACATAAACCACAATCCAATGCAATGTTAATCTATCTGGCTTAATCCCATTGCTTTAAGATCCTTTATAATCCACGTTCAATACAGCCATTTTTCTTCTCAAACAAGCTCGCCTTATATAGTCGTTTTATAAATCGAGGCTTTTGCAGTGCCACTAGTTCTGTTATGAGGTCATCAATTTACTTACTTATGAATCCCGCAAGGTCAAGTGACAAATCTATGTAACACCCAAAGAAAACCTCAAAATACCCTATTTACTTGTTTGAGTCATAGCTAAACAAATACAGTGCTGTTTTTAAAAGATTAACGTCACCACTGACGACAAGAGTCCCTATCTCACTGGATGAACTGAAAAGCCATCAATAACTCAAACTGTTTGGAAAGTTAAGTTCAAGTGATACACTTGTTTAGACTATGTTTAAGAATGTGGAGGAACAGCGGGAGTTTCTCTGCCATATACCGATATCCCTTATAGCCTCTGCTTTGAAAACCTGCACTGCCAATTCCTCATTTGAAACCCCAACAACTCTTTAACAATACCTCTCTCTGATCTGTTGGGAAGGAGAAAATCTATTATCGATTTCCACCTGGTGAAGGTGGAGAAAGCACTGATAGTGTCGTGCTGAATGGCTCTACGCTGTGCCATGCTGTATAGACTGCGCATTAAACACTGGGGGATGGTGCGAGGCGCCATGTCAACAAAGCCCTCGACTATTCGCACCATCTGCACACATTGAATATTTAATTGTCATTAGGACTGCTCAAGACCAGTAATCAAGAGAGAAAAAGAGCATCATAAAGAGGTCACACAACAGTTCCTGTGTGATTGGAGCTAAATCACCTATTGTTTCAGGGGCTGATTGTGAACATCGCTGCATGCGTACGCCACAATTCAAGATATTTCCAAATCACTCGTGTCTTTCGGAGCCATTCAACTCAAAACGCTGCCGAAAACATCTTGACAGACGTGTGCCAGCAAATGTAATTGTTTCGGTCTATAAGGAGTCGGCAATCATATCATCCAGTCAAACTAATATGGCGCAATTCAAAAAAGAAATGTATATATTCCACACCAATGCACATCTTCAAGAACACCAACAAGAAGGATCTGATAACACTCGCTATTCAGCTCCTCTGTAAAGGTTGTCCCCTGTCACACATAAAGCCAACAACACAATAAAGCTTCAATTAATTCAATGGCAAATTAAAACCCAAACCCTCTGCAGCAACGGAAACATTCTGTGCAGAGCAATTCAATTCAGAGCCATTCTGAATGACAATGGATGCAATATTCATATAAGCATGACACAGGTAAACAAAAATGCAGGAAATTTAATACATTAAGGTACTGCAAGAAAAACATCATAACCTCAATCATGCTGAAAAAATTCCACGACGTGTAATATGTCCAACTTTAATTGCTTTGGCGAAAACGGCACAGGAGAGACGAGAACAATGGAGCCACGCTCCATATTTCTCTACAATAACAAACAGACAGGCACTGCCTCTTTGTATCTGCTGCGCGAGAACACAAAATTAGGTAAGCTGGTGACATGAGACATAATCATTTTCTTTGAGCGGGGTTAGTGGCCAATTTATTCTTACCTTAGGCTGGGCGCGACGGGGAAAGGCAACCTTAGGATCAATCTGAGAATGAGAAGAGAATAGCAAAACTATTGTTAAAGGAGAGACTGTGATATTTCAAGGGTGAGTAGCAATGAACAGGTGTTGAAAATGTTTCTAAAAACACAAGAGCACAGAGAAAGGGACACTGGGAGCTGTTGATGGAACTGAACACCGAAGACCATTGCAATGGTTTTTAAACATTATTCATATTTCAGAACAATCAAAGCAGCATGTTATAACATTTATTAGAATGCATATCTTTTAAAGGTGTGGTGAAGAAATGTAGTTGAAATCATTTGTGTGTATGTACATATGATTTCATGAGAATGAGCCCTTCTTATTTTCACCACTAGACGTCACAAAGTCCTACGTGCTGTATCTTTAAGGAAGAAAGATCATAACAAGATTTGGTGACATCTACTGGTGAAGTTGCATGTTGTATCCAACATCTCCCATCCGAAGCATGCAGGACAACCTATGATAGACTTCAGTTGTCATTATACCTCAAAGGGTGTTTAGTATATGTCTCTTCTGGGCTACTGTAAAAACATGGTGGCCCCCATATGGTGGACCCACTCCTGGTGTAAATAGATACATAAAAAGGCTCATTTAGGGTTATGTAAAAAGCAAGTTTTACATTGACGTGATTATACAATCGTACAAATGTCCAATCAAATTTGTTTTGTAGTTCTGTTTCTATAGATAGAGGTGACAAGAATTGACCAACCTCTTACTCACTGCACCTTTAAGCGTAAAATACTCTCAAGAAGGAGTTGATTGTAATATATAATGCAATGCTACTAACAAAACATTATACGCAACATGCACAATCTCATAGTAACATAGCTAATCATTTACTTTACTATCTGTTGAACTATATTGGTGCCAAAGGATTTCACTATAACTGGTTAGACTTCAAGTTGGGTAAACCAGGATTGCCAGTGCGCCTTTTTCTCAGAAAGGAAAACGTAAAGAAAGAAAACCAATCCGGATGCTTGGAATTGAGGCCAAACAGTTCAATCTTGGTTTCATCAGACTGGGCATTTGGTTCCTTGCACTGAGAGACCAGACTCCTTTATGGTGCAGTTCTGCAAACTTTCACTGAGGGGGAGAAACTGGACACTCGGTCAGAATGTCAGGTCAGCAGAATTCTGGAGCTCAGCCAAGGTGAGTGTTGGGTTCTTGGTCACCTCCATTACCGAGGCCCTTGTCCCCACACGGTCACAGTTTGGCTCATCTCTGCAGAGAGTTCTGATTGTGTGAAACATCCGCTAGTTAAGAATTATGGAGGCCACTGTGCCTTTGAAAAACCTCCATGCCAGCCGCAAGCGTTTTTGATGTGGTCTCTGAGCTCACCAGATAGCTCCAACGACCTTGTGCCCTGGTTTTTACTGTGATCTCACCTCTGAGACCGTATGTACAATGTATCTTTAACCATACATGGATTTCAGTCATGGCGCATGAATCAGATGGTTCAATAACTGACAAATGTCATAGCAACTGGTGTTACATTTTTCCTTTTAAAACATGTTGCTTTGCTATTGACATTATTGAATGTCCATTCGTCTGGGAATAATCCAATTCAATTAAAAATGAAAATCAAGAATTTATTAAAAATCTAGGCTGCTAGATATGTCAAAAGCTTGGAATGCTTGTCCCAATTCACTATAAGAACCACCACTGTTGTAATCTGTTGCAGATGGGCCTGACCATCGTTCTGCTGGTCATGGCTGCCGCAGAGGCTCACTTTTATTTTAGGCAGGAATTCCTGATTGAATATGACAGGGAGAAAATGAGAGTCTGAGGCCGGTGACGCCTCCAGATATTGCCAAATAACCAAGAGGATGCATCAGATCAGCCTGTTTCTCCATCTTGTGCTTGTTATTTCATTAGCTTCATTTTCCTCATTAATTTCACTCGGATGAAGGTATGCAGCGGGGTGTCTCATCAACCTCATACTTTGAATGAAGAGGAATTATCACAAACGGCAATGTCAAGCTAAATTGTCCTTGCCAGGATACCAATGAATGTGAAAAGGATGATTTCCACACAAAAAAAAGGAACAGATCGAATTTGCTCTTTGAAAGAATATTACTGATTTGTATTTAACAAAGAATCCTATTCTTGTGTGTCATACTGGAATATTTACAATTACTGTACCAAATCTATGTGTTTGTTAAGTTTCTGCTCCAGCACAGATGGATTTATATCATAAAAATGTTGTATCTCTCTGCTGAGGAAAACAACAGCGAGAGAATGAATCGGGGAACGCAAGAATGAAAAGACACCATCTGCGCAGATCAATTAAGCCAATGAGACCGACTACGTTTTAATGCATTTGAAGGGAAACCATGATGTGCCATGCAATTGTCATCTCTTCTGTCAGTCTTTGTTATTAGAGTTATCTCTCTAAATCAGGTCAAATGAGAAATGAATTCAATAACACCTGGGTATGGCAACCCTGCTTGTAATGAATTTCATTTAAAGATTTGTTTTAGCACTTAGCCCCCGGCATAACCAATTCAAACTCAATTATTTTGTGCTCCCTGTTTGAGCAAAGACAACACATAATGCCCTGAATACCAAAGTCCTATACTTGGTAATGTATCTCGTTTTAAAGCGATAGGAAAACTAAATCAAGTCAACAGGGTGCTTAAAGGTGTAGTGTGCACAGTTTAGAGGTGAAGTTGCATGTTATAGCTCAAATGTGTCAAACCCGTGGCCTGCAGGCCAAATGTGGCCCACAAGATCATTATATGTGGCCCGCAAGAGCAATGGCATATGATTGTATAAATCATAAAGTATGAAGACGGTTATTTTACTATATGTTAAGAAGTAATTGATTTAGTACCACAATTAAAACCAGCCCCTTGAGAGCAACCATAATGCTGAGGTGGCCCTCGGTGAAAATTAGTTTGACACCCTTGATATAGCTGAAACTTCCTCACAATCATAATGGAGAACCTATGGTAACCCTCAGTTACCAGTGAAGATCAAAAAGCATTTCGTTTTCCCATTCTACAGCGCCGTGAAATAATGGGGTCTAGCACGACGGCTTCCATAAGAGATACTTGATATAAATATGAAGGGTTCATTTTTAGGGCTATGAAAACATTACTTCATTCATATAGGTGATTATACACTCATGTATGCACCAATTACGTTGTTTCATGTGTATGTTTCGACTAAAAAAATGAAATAATTTCATCTCACACACAGACCTCTTAAATGTGCAGTGTGTACGATTTTTGTCACTTCTAGCTACAGAAATAGAATTACAAAACAATAATAGACAGTTTTACAAAGATACAATCACCCCAACTTACTTTTTACATAACCCTAAAATCAGCCTTTTAATGTATATTTACACCAGAAGCGGGTCTACCCTCTGGGCGCCGCCATGTTTTTACAATAGCCCAGAGTGGACATACTAAATTATCTTTTGAGCTTTAATAGCAACCGAGGGCTAGCAGAGGTTCCCCTACAAGCTCGAATAAGAAGGGTGAGAGGATGGATACAATATGCAACCTCACCAACTCTTGTACACTACTCATTTTCAACTTGTAACAACCTCTATCCTGCTGGGAGTTACTATTCACATGACCA
Organism: Chascanopsetta lugubris; assembly: GCA_016785325.1. Taxonomy (NCBI): domain Eukaryota; kingdom Metazoa; phylum Chordata; class Actinopteri; order Pleuronectiformes; family Bothidae; genus Chascanopsetta; species Chascanopsetta lugubris. The sequence goes on along the minus strand of JAFBJT010003130.1, from coordinate 25,154 downwards.
TTCATGTTTGGACAAGTGTGCACTTCAACACGGGAGCAATGGAGGTTGTGCAGTTTTCCTGCACCATTACAAATACTAAAATCATCTCAAAGAGAGAATTGCAGCCAGAGAACTGGGTTAAAACAGGGCTGAAACTTAGGATTGTTTAAATCGCACTATGCAACCAAATTAGGCAACGGAGACTTACTATGCAATCCTTTTGAGACATGCTGTAGCAGTACCTTTTTTAGGTCAGTCCGTATGATGAATGGCTCCTTTGAGAAATTAAATTTATGAGGATGAGAGATGTTGCAATTGTTTTTGCTTCACTTTACATATCCGTGTGCATGGGATTTCTGTGCTGAGGGCACCTTCTTATTTAAGGCCTGTGCAATCACTGAAGCAGAGATTATGTTGTCTACTTTACACCTGATACTTCCTCAAACATTTTGAGTTATGTAACACATATGCTGCCATGCTCGGGATCAGCCTGCAAGCCCCGCCTGGTGCACTTGTTTCCACTAATAGACCACATGCAAATCTTATTTCACCCGAGTCTATTTTCATCTATCAATACCCGAAAAAACTTGAACCCCATTTAAAAGCCCATTAAAAGGATACTTTTGTCAATGAGCTGGGAAGAGAAACATAACCTTTTGTTATGTGGCTCACACTTTAATTCTGCTTTATTTTCCCACAACAAGTTTAGGTGTATATCTCCGAGGTTTTGATTCTGGCAAGAACGCACGATCCATTACACAAGCAGAGATTTTGAAGGAACATGTGTAGCGAGAAGCGCATTAAAAACACTTCAGCACAAAATAATTCCCATAACGTATTGAGTGTCATAAACTGAAGACACATCGCTGTAATGTAGAACACTAGACCTCCCATCCAGCTGTAGCTGTATCGTTATCGTCTAGTCGCAGTAAAAGTGCTTTATTAATCTGCCTCCAGGAAATTTTTTATCATGGAAACATCACCAACAGTGCACACAAACTCAACGGCACATAGATCAGAAACCTGACTCGGAGCTGAATGAACAATCTGCTGTGAATTTGAATGTGCTCCACCCTCGAACATTATGCTTTATTGGTTGCCAGATTAGCCAGTCAAATGAGGGAAAGCGGTGTCGTTGAGGAAGTAAAAGGCAGTATTTACCTTTGTTTATTGTTTTTCGGTGCTGTGGAAGTGTGAAGGTCACTTGGACGGCAGCACTCATTAAGGAATGATTGATTTGACTGTTGCACAACAACAGAGAATATGTACTAAGTGATGATGGCCTCTGTTGTTGTCTTAACAAGGAGCAGGGTTTGTTTACAAATTGAAACATGGAAGCTATTGGACTTGTATTTGCCCTAGTCTTGCAATATTTACAGTTCCAGTTTAAAGTAGCTTTATGTCATTTTTTTTTTAAACATTCCAAGATGAATTGAGATATTAAATCATTGGTCAGAATAAATTATCAAAATAGTTGTGAACAAAAGCCCTAAATCAGTTAGTGGGTCAGAACATTTACATGACTGTAAATACCATTATTTTACGAGGCATCATTTTTCACACATTGCATTCAATCTGTAGCAATAACTAGAGAGCATGTGCAAGCACCAAAGTTGCTTTCGCATCTAACAGATTCCAAGTGACAGGTACACGGAGAGTGAAAGACAAGTAACAACTGTAAATGAAACTGTGGGGTCTGACGGTGGCTCTTTTTAAATGATGACAAAAATGTGAGGGAGCTCACAGCAAATAGTGCTACTTACAGGTATATGTATGTGCTGCAGCAACAATGCAACAGTATCAGTTCTATTCTATTAAAATGTTCTTATGAGAAGTGGTTCGATATGAGACTTTGGCAGGACGAGTTTTATAGGTCCGGTGATCTTAGTGAAACTATTTACAGGTCTGTTGGAAAACATTTTACGTGAAATGACGATACTGAATGTTTATATTAGAGTATCACAAACTGATGTGTGGATTGTTGTTTTCATAATGAATGAGCGGCTTATGTTTGCATCAGAGGCAAGTCCTTTCCACGGGGGCAGCCATGTTGCACCACCATGTTTTTATTGAAGCCCAAAATGGAGCAGACGTTCGATTCTGAATGATGGAGGTTAGGGTTATTCAACTGCAACACGCAACGTCACCAGTTGACGTCACTAAATCCTAAAATCTTTAAACTTCTCCATATGTGATGAATCGTGAGACATAGTATGTACTTGTGTGACAATCTTTTGTTCCAGGTGCTGTATGGTAATATTTCCACTATGCTGGGTTTTAATTACAACTGCCAATAGTATGTATTTAGGACGCGTTTCCCATTGATTCCATTGATGTGCACGTGTAATGAAACCTGGGTCTGTTATGTGCATTTTTTTCTGCGAACCTCTAATGTGATGTCATCATCGGAGGGTGCAGCAATTATGGCATATACAGCATCCAATACCTGTACACAATTCAGTTCATACAAGAGCATCATGGTGACATGAACAATGGTACAACCATACTCCACGTCAAGAGCATTTCCCCTCATTCTAAATCACAGCCGGCCCCAACATTGGAGCACTTTACAGGAATCTAACCTCACAGCCTCTTAAAATAATTAATGGTTTAGATTTTTCCACCCATGGGATATTTATAAAGCATCACGATGTCACACAGAGTGAAAGTGCATATCCTCGAGACATCATACAACCTGATATGTCAACGTAATAAATGAGAACAGACCACGAGGAATCCCACCAACCCCTCCCTACCCCTCCGATCTTTTATCTTCCACTGCCTTTTACAACAGGGTCTCGGAGGGGCTGCTTCTGCCTGCGACTGTGGGAGATCAGGGCAAGGAAACAGCATATATCTTAAGTTCACATCTTGCAAAAAAAGGATTTCATATATTATTGCAGCTCCTGGGTAAACGCTCTGCCTCTCTCTTACGACGTATCTACACTAGCGTGATGATGCAGTGTTTAAGCTAAAAGGGGGAGCCTTATCAAAGCCAACAGCCTCTCTCCCAATTTGAGTGTGTGAGCAGGTCCACAGGTGGGCTTGTGTGATACTGACAGCACAGACGAGAAATTACAACATAAATAGTTCATATCTGCGCTGTCAATCTTTACCGATTTTTTTTTTTAGGGGGGGGGGCTGCTGAGGAATAACATCCCGAAAAGGCAGTTTGTTCTGCAGCTCAAAGTCAATAATGACAATTTAACCAACGTCACACTCAGCAAGCAAACCTTTTTCCCCCTTTTAAAAAGGTGGAGTGTGTGCGATTTGGAGACGTCTACTAGTGAAGTTGCATATTGTATATTACTTCACCCTTCCCTTTAGAGCATCCAGGAGAACCTATGGTGGCCCTAAGTTGTCATTAAAGCTCAAAAGGTGTTTATTACAACCACTCTAGGCTACCGTAAAAACATGGCAGCCCCCATAGGGTGGACCCACCCCTGATGTAAACATACATTAAAGAGCTTTTTATGGTTATGCAAAAAGCAACTAATACATTGTGGTGATCATACATTTGTAAAAATGTCTATATATAATTGTTTTGCAATTGTATTTGAATAGATATGTGACAAATAATTGACCAAAATCTTACACTCTGCACCTTTAAGGGTAATGGAATAAAATAATACATTTAGGTGATTATACATGTATGAAAATCTCAATACGTAATTGCTTTGTAATCGTTACCAAAGTGAATCAAATGAGCAGAACCCAGATTCGGTGACATTACACAAAGATATTACACTGCTGCCTCGACAAACATCTATGATCTTTACGTATGGACGAGTGACAGATGCGGCATGAACTAATAATGCTTTCAGCGATAATTAACTGCAGAAAACAGAGCACCTGCGAGACTCCCGACGACGGCGAGTCCTAGCCGAGACTTCATCTCCAAATCCTATCTGATGAACAAGCTTTAGATTTGTCCGGAACAGCTGTTTGTCCGAGCCTCCCCTCCTCTCTCTCTCCTGGGTTGTTTCCTTTCTCACCTACGACATCAAAACTGCCAGCGGAGGCTGACCCGCAGGTCATTCAATAAAGGCTGGAATTACGCCAGCACCACATAGAATATGTTTATCTTGAGAGAAACATTGATGTGTGTGGGTTTTACAAGTCGCAGGGAATTACACTGGAAACATATTATTGTTTAAACTACCAACACTGGAATCGCGCGCCCATGAAATCCTTCTGATCTAGCTGGAATAAATTAAACAAACGTTGATGATTTCTTTTTCATGACTGTAATGGTTTTAACCTTAAACGATAGGAATTGCCGGCCCGAAATCAATCTATTGCCTTTGAAAGCTCTGACCTGTTATGTCTTCAATGCGTAATCATGTGCCACCATCTCCCCTTTGCCGCCTGCACTCAAACATCCTCAGGAACAGACGCTGCGAGTTGCATATTTCTAAACCGAACAAAGCATCGTGAAAAATGGTAAATATGTTCTGAATTACCAGCATGTGTGTTTTGAAGCCCCCGGCTGTTCTTCCCCATATGTCTCATTCACATTCATCCCAGTCTTCCTAGCGTTTTCATAACCGGACCAAAAGCATGTGATTTAAAAAAATAAAAATAAAATAAAACACATTGTGCCAAATTCCTCATCCATGTGTAATAAAAATGCGACTATTTTGATAACTAAAATGGAGTTTAGATCAACCACCTGACGTATAAAGTGAGTTACAGGTAAAGTGTGTGGGATTAAGTGAAATATATAAAGGATTTCATGCATGTTGCACCTCACCCCCTCCCTTTCATGAATGTAGGAGAGGCTGAATTAGACTCCAGTTATCAATTAAAAGTCATACAGTGCTTTAAAGGTGCAATGTTTAAGATTTGGTGACATCTACTGGTGAAGTTGCATATTGTATCCAGCGCCTCACCCCTCCCATTCTAGCATGCAGACAAACCTATGGTAGCCTTCTGTTGCCATTAAAGCTCAAAAGATGTTTAGTACGTCCACGATTGTAAAAAAAAACATGGCGGCCCCCATAGGGTGGGACCCGCTCCTGGTGCAAATACACATAAAAGGGCTCATTCTAAGGTTGTACAAAAAGCAAGTCATACCATTGAGTGATATACATTTGTAAAAATGTCTATGTAATTGTTTTGTAATTCTATTTCTATAGATAGAAGTGACAACAATTGACCAAAATCTTACACACTGCACCTTTAATTTATCCCTTCTGGGGTACTGCAGTAACATGTGCAACATGTACAAAGAACCTGCACCCACATAAAGGGTTTCCTCTATATAGAGTATGAAAACAATTCACACCTTCAGGAGGACATACGCTCAAAATGACGTCAGAGTATGAATTCTATCTTCAGTGCCAATTGATGCAAACTCTTACACATTGGACCTTTGAATATAGAAAAGGGGGGGAAATAAATTCATATTAGGTTTGATTTTCATTTGCCCGGCACAAATTACGGCGTGAGTCAACCGGCTTAGAGTCACAGCACCTCCAGCCACTCCGTCCATGCAAGGTGAAAAGGGACACACATAAAAAACAACACTACTGTGAGGATTTGCTCAAGCACTGCAAAAAAAAGTATCAGCAGGCCTATATCACAGCAACATCTGCAAGCACATCAACAACCACCCATGTTTGCAGGACCACTCCGTTCCTTTCATTACTGGCGGTGCAACTTCATGAGAGATATGATAGATCCCAAAGCAATGCAATCTTGATAGCGTGAATGTTAAAGATATACAACGGCAGATCAGATACACGCCCGGTGACTAATGGTGAGGGAGACGACAAAGACAGCTTAGGTTTGTAATCTTCCGCCACACGCCAACGAATAAACAGCACATTAGCAGCTTGGAAATATCAATTTCTGAATGCGTTGAGTCACTTATCCAACTACAGAAGTGTACAGCAAAAACAAAACATACACTTGGCCCTCATTGAGCTTATTCTGGAAAATCCATTTGTTTAAATAAGTTTTTTAAATATTATCAGTATATTTCTTAACAAATAAGTATATTTATGTGCCGAAAGAAACAAAGCAAAAACAGTTTCGATACAGATGCTGGAAAAAGCCAACATCCAAAAGTATTATGTTAATAATAAAAGAATGAAAAAACTATGAATGCGTGGCGCAGGGAGGGGGGGTTAATGACAATTGAAGTAGGTTCTCCTGAAGTAGGTTCTCCTGCATGCAAAGAAGGGTGAGGGTGGGGTGATGGTTACACCATGAAACTTCACCTCTAGAGGTCACAAAATCTTAGACACTGCACCTTTAAGAGTTTAAGACACTGACCATGTAATCGCAACATCCCCCTGTCTGGCCTCTCTCTCCCACTCATTTCCTGTCAGCTTTCTACCGTGTACTATTTTGAATAGAAAAAATAATAATCCACTGCCCAAACATATGGATTTGTGTGGCAATATGGGAGGGGGAGAGAAAGAAATACCTGAGAGTGAAAATGATAAAACAGACCGAAAAATGAAATGTTTCACTATAGGCCTCGAGTGACTTGCCATTTCGGATCGCACAGGTGTGCAACAACTTCAGAGGAACTCTGCGGAGCCTGTGCACAGGAGCCACAACTGAGAGACGATTATGATTGGACGTCGGAGCTGAAAATGTCAGTGTGCAGTTCTCAGGGTGAGGGGCTGTCAGATCTGAAGAATATGACATAAGTCTGCCAAATATGACCTATTGCATGAAGAAGGGAGATACGCTCCGCTTACATATTTTAACATATAAAGCAGAAGTGGGCAGAAATTACAAGAGGCTCATTTTAAACTTATGTGTTGCTTAAAAAGGTCCAGTGCGTAGAATTTGGGCTGTAGCATGCAACTTTACCACAGGATATCACTAAACCCTAGACGTGCCCCCTTGAAAACACTATTTAGGAAGACAAAAGTAACCTTTGGGTTCGTTGTCAACATGTATAAATGCAGACAGGCTCTAACCCAGAATTTGACAATGATATTTTTTTATAAAGAGGAGACTAGAGAGTGATCAGGGCAAAGGTCGTGTTATAATGTGTGATGAATTATCAATTCATGTTTACATTGGAACGGGTCGCCATTGCGGAAGCCGCGACCTTGCACCAATGCGTTTGAATGATAACTGAGGGCTACCATGGGTTTTCCTACATGCTTAGAAAGAAAGTGTAGAATATTTAGCTTAAAGAAGAACCACCAGGTGTCACTCAAACCTTCACAGTGAACCTTTGCTAAGGTAAAGCTAATTACAAAGCAAAATTCGTGAGAAAGACAAAGTCATTCCAAGATATTCAGGGTAATTCAATCTAGTGACTTACTAAGAGAATAATTAAAATATGGGCAGAGAATCTAACCATTTCCTGCTTCCAGTATACATTCAAAATGCCTTCAAGCAAGCCATTACACCAATAACCCCTCCTTTTATCTGGCATCAGTACAAGACTCGGTTGTAGGAACTGCCAACGCCCAGGTGTAAGTGTTTTGTTATATGCAGTCTTCTCTCACATGCATCTCCACAACCTTTGCAGAAAATATATATACAAGTATAGTGCAGCCAAGCTGTCACCAAGGTCTCCAATCAAAACGCCAGGCTGGAAGTTATCAAAGCGCTCTAAGATTCTACATAAAAGTTCATTTTTGCATCATTATCCCTTCAAGCAGCCCCCTTAACCTGCTGCTATGTCTGCCCCTTCACAGACGTTTGCAGGGTTTGCAGTGTCATTAGTCTTCTTCCAGTCTCTCTGCATTCACTCTGTCAAAACAGGGGGGAGCATTGTATATTCTAATCAGCCCTCATGCCCATAAAGCACAACAATTGGAGATGTGAGGGCTTATTCTGAACATTTAAATGCGCATACATAGAAACAGTGATGCACAAGGTTTGAGTGAGACAGTGGCACATCTGAGACTAAAAAGAATATGATAGTGTGGGTTTGATTTTTGGGACTTGAGGAAGAGGAAGCCGACAATCTTACGAGCATATTTTTTTTTTCCTTACCCTTGCTGAGGGTCTAAGGACAGAGGATGTTACCCACCCTGTGAAGCCCTGTGATACAAACTATGATTTGTAAATGCGGGCTATATTAATAAAATTTGATGATTTGATCTTCCCACACTCTTTGAAAAAGCTAATATGTAGTAAGATTTAGTGTTTTGAATAATTTGTAATAGGACCAGCCATATTAATATTAACTGTGTAGATCAAATGACAGAAACGAATATAGAGTAATATCTGCTTCACGTCACAACGAATCACAAGATTCCTCAGCCATGTCCAACAACAAATCTTTTATTTACATTATTTGCCATATGCTTTTCAGATTACAGATTCTCCTACTATACATCTACTACATATACTCAAAAAAACATACATTATCAGAAATACAGATAAATAATAAAATTAAGTTTGAAGCTCTAACAGTACCTGTACAGCAACGTAAATGCTCTGGTGTCTTGGGGCAGGGGAGGAGGGGCCGGCTTTTTGTGTTAATGAACACCGAGTGAACAATCCTACACAATATACATTTAAAGTCAATTTAAATAAAGAAAAATACTCTGTTAGGCGGCACACAGCAAGTTTTCTCAATATGTGCAACTCCATGTCTAGCGCACTATGCCTTCACATTGACTACATATGGATACAACCACCCACTGAGGAGAATTCCCGGACAACTATAACTGCAGCCGAAAGCCATCTAATCTGCCATTACAGGCGTCTCTTGAAAAAAGAAAAAGAAAACTCTTGCAAAGCTCAATTATTTATCTGCTGGAAAACTTCATAAAGAAAGTTTCACAAGAAAGTTTTGCTAAAGCGAGTGTCTTGGCGTGTGACAGTTAATGTATTGCCTCTAATAAGAAGTTTCAGGCAATCTTTCACAACTTCACACATTTGTAAAATTAAACAAATTGATAAAGTCTCCATATGGATTAATGTGATTTGAGCAAATTTTAAAAGCCAATAAAAAGTTGCATGTGTGCAGTTTAGTTTAAATGAAAGAACCCTTTTCTTTAATGAGGGCAAAGTATTTTGGAGTGTGGTTTTAAAGCCTGGTTCCAGCGTCAGCACAGCGCTTGTGAAAGTGTGCAGTATGTGCACAGTCAAACAGTAGCAGCAGCAGCACTTCTGGACAGCACACCCTTCAGTGGAACATGAGATTTGTGCACACTGCACATGTGGCTGCAGAGAGGGAGTGGGCGTGTCGGCCCCATTCATCCGGTGAAGTGAAAGTGAACACATAATATTCGCCCTGGAGTCGTGTTTTATTGCCGTGGCTCAGTGTTGACGGGGCCAATCATACTTTTCTTTAGCCCTTATGAATGACCTTGATCTGTAAACCCTGGGTGGGAGGTGTTTCCCCCGTGAGGCCCACAGAGTTCTGACTCAAGTGTGTGTGTGTGTGTGTGTGTGTGTGTGTGTGTGTGTGTGTGTGTGTGTGTGTGTGTGTGTGTGTGTGTGTGTGTGTGTGGTGTGTGTGTGTGTGTGTGTGTGTGTGTGTGTGTGTGTGTGTGTGTGTGTGTGTGTGTGTGTGTGTGTGTGTGTGTGTGTGTGCGCGCGTGTGCGCGTGTGAGAGTGAAGGTCTTTGACACAAAACACAGGAAGTAAACATAGAAGTGTGTAAAAGGTAACTTACCGTCTTTGAGTCTAATTCGTGGTGTTGTTGAGCTAAGACTTTATCTACACTGGCAGCGTCTGTAAACGTTACAAACCCAAATCCTCTGCAAGACAGAGAACAAAAACACAACACATTACATTCTTCTAATGACAAACAAGGAAAACAAATATTAATGGATTATTTAATGTCTAAAAAACTGCTGGAAATGATCAAACGTAGCTTTTTATCTTTGTGATTATTCAATTTCTGAAGAAATAAACATTAAATGAATATCAAAAGAGCCGTTGATTGCAGCCCTGGACAGTAGACAGTAAATCCTCTACACACAATGGAAAAAACTAATTTTCGTAACACTGTTAATGACATGTACAATTTTCTGTATTCATTTACAAGAATGGACGTTATTAAAAAGCAAACTGCAGGCAATTGCAAAATATGGCTTCTTTTAATATATTGACCGATTCATGGATTGTCAAAAATATTACTATATAATTTACCCTCTCTTTGTGGCATCTGCAGCACCACAGTTTAAACTGGACAGTTTTTGCTATCGGCATTGGCCGATAATGCATGATGTTTTCATATATTCACTGCTGCAAATGATCAAATGTGGCTTTTGTGTTTTCATCTGCTTAATCCACTATGAAATGACTTGTTTATTTGCCACACTTGCACATACAAATAAAGAGAAACCCAGTGTCTCCAGTGCTCTTGCAATGGGCTACACAGACAATAATAAAAGGCACGATATTCCTGTGACCTTATTATTGTTGTCAGGGTGTTTCTCTGCGTTCTTGCGCTTGCACTGGTGTAATAATAATCCACATTGTGGACGTCCTGGAGCAGGTTTGAACTTGAGACTGAGGACAACTGGCTGACTGATCATGATTCGCCGTGTTTCCAGTGCGTGGAGGCAGAGACGGCGGCTACACCAACATTGTGCTGCAGTCACAAAGTCAATGTCAAATTGCATTCGGCCGCAGCTTTACAGCAGTGAGCGTTTAAGCTTATCTGGCTTGCTGTGAAACCACACGCAGGCGCGCGCACCCCGGGGACACACACTCTCTCTCTCTCTCTCTCTCTCTCTCTCTCTCACGCGCGCACACACATGCTCTCGGGATTAATACTCAACACGGACAAAGTGAGCGATATGGTTACATGCACGGCGAGGGAGAGGAAAAGTAGCAAGAGAAAGAAAGGGAAAAGGGGGTTATTTATTTATTTATTACCTTGAGCGTTTCGTCGTGGGATCTCTCATCACCATACATTCTCTTATTTCTCCGAATTTACTAAAATAGTCTCTAAGGCTGTCTGTGGAGAGAGAGAGGGGGAGAGACAGAGAGACATGTCGGGTCATTGAGCAGAATAAGCGTTGGATGAGAAGGGGACACACACACACACACACGAACACACACACACGCACGCACGCGCGCACACATACACACACAGCGGCGATGCGCACGTAGGGGTCGAATAGAGGACTTCACATGGACGCAGCAGATCAAAAATAACACCGTGCTCATACACACACACACACTGGCTCACGGATATCCCGCACACTCGCAACACTGCTCGGGTCCACATTCGCACGTTATGCCGCTGCCGCCGCCGCCGCCGCCGCTTCCACCACCTCCACCGCCGCCACACCAACACACAAACGCAGCCACACACAAATAAACACAACACGGAAAAGGGGGGAGACACGGGAGGGGAAGGGAGAAGAAGGAGAACACTCTCACCTGGTGAGGTTTGCCAGCTGAGGCCACCGATAAACATTTTACTGTAAGGGGAAAACACAACAGAAGTGAGTCCAGATGTCAGTTCGGCCATTTTGACGACTAACTACTTCTAAAAGCGACCTTAAAGGACAAAACTATGGGAACACATCGGCGCCGGGTAATTATAGTCTATCTACATACAAGGGGGCAGGCCACTGTCGCCAACCGAGCCGGAGCCGTGTTCTAAAAAACTGCGGGGAGAAGAAACAAACCCGGTGCACGGTTCTACGAAGTGCGTACCGGAGAGGAGAGAGGAGAGGACGGGAGAGAGAGAGGAGAGAGGAGGGGAGAGGAGAGCAGGGGAGAAGGGGGGACGGACGGAATCCAGCACGGCAGTCGAAGTCCTCTCGAAGATGTTGTAACATGAGAGAGAAAATCACGCGTGTTACAGGAGGGGAGAGGTTTGAAATTCACGGCGATATTTCCTTACCCCGGGTCATGTTGTGAGTCGCTTAGGCTTCCGGATGTGGCTTGACTCCCGTCTCCTTCCATAGCTATTCCAAAAAAAAACTATATAGGCTGGGACTACAGTAACAGTGACAGACACACACACACACAGATACGACCAGGAGATATGCAAAGCCCCGCTATGAGAATATTACTGAGCCGGGAATGAAAGCGTCACACGTGGGATCAGCTCAGCCCCCTGCTCCCTCCTCCTCCCTCCCTCTCTCTCTCCCAGCACCACGCTCTACCTTGGCCCACAGGGGGCGGAGCCTGTCGCTGTCACCTAACCAATCCAATTGACGTCAATTCGGCCAATCTGCAAAGCAATCCTCCGATTTGTCATTTAATTAAGCAATAAGCCACAGGAGGTGAAGGTGGCTTATTGCTTTTCCAAAGCATCGGACACATACACACACACACACACATACACACACATACTGTAAGAAGCAAGAAAAGTTTACACAGTGTGCGTTAATTATTTATGTTCATATGAATTCCCTGCTTTTTATCATTGCAACACCATGTTTATATAGGTCACAGGTGTGTTTTGATATCAATCCGCTGTGCAATATAGTCCCATAGGGATTTCCCTAGAAAGTAGGGCAATTTATGTCAGCACACTGACATTTACATTATTTGGATTATTTTGATCACAGGTGATTTACAAATGAACTCTGTTTACAGGTATATCCATGGATGAATATTCTAGATAATTCTAGATCTCAAAAGTTGGGGAATTGCTATTAGCATGTTAACATTAATTTCCTTGATTCTTTTTTTTTCAATCAAAGAGGATTTTAAAGCCACTTTATTCACAAGTGAATACATAAACAAGCATCCCAGACATGTGCTCTTAAATGTGGGTCAATTACTATTAGGGCACTAATAATTAAACATTCCCAACTATTGTGATCTCATGTGATTTTAAACAACTTTATTTACAAATTAATCAATATATCAGATGTGCTCTTATAGTTATTATTATGTTGTATTTACAGTATATTATGAATCTAATGCATCGCAGGTGATTTATAATTACTCTATGTATAAATATGGAAATGCCTGGGTCAATTCTTGGTGACATGCTAATATTTGAATAGAGTTCATTATTTTGTACCACAGATGTTTTAACAACTAGATGTGTGTACAAAACATTCAGGTGATTCCTATTAGCATGCAGATGTTTAAGTTGTGTTTCTTAGTTTTACATGTGTTCTTGGCAATCTATTTCTAATGGTGCATATAAACAAACATTTCAGAGACAGTATCCTCAAATGTGGGGCGCATTGTCCAGACTATTATCAACCGCACTTTTTTTAAACAACTGTATGCACAAATGTGTATTCAAGAAACAATGCAGATAGGGACTCTCAATACAGTAAAAATCAAGTTAAATTGAAAAAGGTGCTCCAGTAACATGCCAGCTCATATTAGTATGCTAATAATAAAACTCTCCATATGTTTACAATCAGAGTTTTTTTTTTTAAATATCTATTCACAAATATGTATAGATTGAAGCAATTGAAACAATGTGCTGGACACAGAAATATCGAGATAAAGCAAAAGATACAAATCAAATACTATTTCAATGATACTAACTGACAGTTTAAGGCACAAACATGGCTTTTGTGATATAAACATGGGCAATTTGCTGGAAAGAGGAAAGCATTCTCACAGCAAGGTGATTTGTTTATGTGTATACGATCCACCTTCATTTGTCCATACAATTGCAGTATCCTGCAAGCATACGTTTATTCAGTGAAGTAAAAGATGCAGCAATGACAGTATTGAAATACAGAACACACTGAGGGTCAGATTTTAAAAGGCGTCTGATGTTTGCTGCCTCTTTAGTTTATTGGAAGAAGTCTCCCGAGTCACAAAAATTAGCGTTTAAGCGGTTTTGATGCCAAAGGGTCCTTGAGAATCTATGTGGTCGACCCCCGAGGTCTGACCTGTAACCGTTAAAGTCACCATGATAGCCAACAAACGGTCAGTCCTGTGGGGATCAATAAAGTATTCTATCCATATACGGACAGAGGAGTAATTATGGATTGCTTCATGTAGATGACCTATAATGAGCTTCAAGCCCTGCCCTCTGTGCACCATGTACAATACCTGGAGATAATCTGGCTCTGGCCTCTTGTGACCCTGCAGAAGAAGCTGAGGTGAGAAACAAGGAATAACGCCGGCCATTTGCATTGAGAAACATTGTGATATTCACTATTTGCAATTAAAGGTGCAGTGTGTAAGATTTGGTGACCTCTAGAGGTGAAGTTGCATGTTGTATCCATCTCCCCACCCTCACCCTTCTGAGCATGAAGTTGTCATTAAAACTCAAAACTTGTAAAGTACATCCAGTTTTACTACTGTAAAAAGATGACGGCCCCCAGAGAGAGGACCCACTCCTCGTGTAAATATACATTAATGGGATCATTTAAGGCCAGAGGAAAAAATAAAACATTTAGGTGATTATAAACTCCTGAAAATGTCAGTATGTAATCGTTATGTAACATTTTTTAGAAGTGACAAAAATGACTGAAATCTTACGCACTGCACCTTTAAAACACGAGAGAAATGCCCAATATATGACAACGTCAGACAGACGTAGATAGAAACTATATTATAAAGGCAGTTTTCATCCACATCACTGAGACAGTACAAGATAATCCAAATTAGTATGAAACAAACGGGTGATCATATTTCATTATGCACACTCACGGAGTTTTGTCAATAGGCCTATATTTGTATTGACTGTTCATGCCTCATGCCAGAGGGAATTTTTATCTGACCAAATAGCACTTTTTTTCCTATTTTGAAAGCAGTGACTGACATAAAACCCAAATAACAGCACGTTTGACAGTTTAACAACTAAAAGTCTGTTATTAGTTGAGAGGCATTCCACATCGGAGCTGTCTGAGTCCCTGGAAAACAAAGGTAGAGAAGCAATTGGTGGCAACTCTTCGCCGCGCAGCTGTGTCAGAGAAAATGGAAATATGACACCGTGTGTGAAAGACTATTATTTATTCCACCTCCTCTGCGCTATTGTTCTGTCCCATTTGGCGCTGCCGTTGTGATTGCATTACATTACATTGTTGCATTTTCTGTAAGTTGTCAAATGTGAGGTGACATCATACCCTTGCCATGAAGACAGTGAGGAAATCACATCCACTCAGAGTGAGGGAGAAGGTGTGGGGTTTAGGAAATGATGTGGAATACGGGCTCTGAGAAACAGCAGGCTTTAAAGGCCATCACAAGGTGCGTGGAAACCACAGTGGCTTTAGCACATGAGGAGCAACTTCAGTGTCAGGCTCAAATCAAAACACTGGAGGCCCGTGTTTCACGGCATGGTATTGAATGGCTCTGTGTGTTTGAATGCTGTTGTAAAGGTCTTTCTCTGCACTGCTGTAGAGAGCGGACATGACTAGAACAGAGCTGTAGATGTGATCTATTGCACTGGTTCCCAACTGGTGGGTCGCAATCCAAAAGTGTGTCACGGACCCATATTCAGTGGGTCACGGGCCTTTAAGGAAACGAGTTGAGTGAAAAAAAATCCCGTGCTTTTATTTTGAAGGGGATTTTTCGTTTACATGTGCGAATTGAGCATGGCAAAACATACGTACGATAGTGATTACATGAAATATGGATTTTCTTATATTGAGGACAAAAAAGGGCATCAAAATGCTCCATTTTTTGAGACAATTGCCTCAATTTGGGTCACGGCCCATCACTAAGAGGTAATGGTGAGTCCCCAAACCAGACTGGTTGAGAAACACTGATCTATTACATCCGATTAAGGGATGTGAGCCCAAATTCAGCCCCAAAGCAGAAAAAAATGCTGTTTTTACATCCAACTAGTGAGTCATATTTAACACAAGTAGAGAGAGTTGAACAAAAGTTTGGTTGGCTTCATTGCTGTTACACTGATCGAAGGAGAAACATGTATAGATTTTTTAATTGAACGGTGCTCTTCTTTAATCAGAGCGGCCACCACTGCTAGATGAAAGTGCCTTAAATGTTTATCCCCCTTGAAGCAAGTTTAGGTGCTCTGACAGTCGAGCACTCCTCCTCGAGTGAAGTGGAAAAAGAATTGCAATGATTTGAAGCAGACTAAAAATGGTGGCATTTATATATTCTCAATTGATAACCAATAACGCAAACACTGGGACTCTGTGCATATAACTTCCTGTCATGCAATAAAAAATAAAATTATTGTCAAAACAAATGAATAAATTTAGTCTAGACATTGAATTCTAGGCTTTTATTTTGAAAAGGTGATATAGTCTGCACAGCCAAGGCTAGAAAACAGATAAACAGCAGTCAGTATAAACAACAGGAGCCTTTATGCTCATGGCTCCTTCTGGTGGTAAGAAATGGTGTTACAGGGTGTAGCTGCATGGTAGATATCCTATGCGCAAAACAAAATCGTCTTAAAGGTGTAGTGTGTGAGATTTGGTGAGATCTGGAGGTGAAGTTGTGTACATGTTGTATGCATCACCTCGCCCTCACGCTTCTGAACATGCAGGAGAACCTATGGTAGACTTCTGTTGTCATTAAAACTCAAAAGTTGTTTAGTATGTCCACTCTGGGCTACTGTAAAAACATGGCGGTCCAAGTAGAGAGGACCCGCTCCTCATTTAAATATACATTATTGAGCTAATTTAAGGGTAATGGGGAAAAAACATATAGGTTTGATTGTATTTGATTATAAATTCATGAAAAGGTCATGATGTAATTGTTTGTTTGTGACAAAAATCTTACACACTGCACCTTTAGGAACGTTGTCAAGGTAATTGTATGAGATAAAAAAAAAACAACAGACAACATATGCACAAATGGAAATTTTGAATGAACCCAATAAATCAGTATCCGGAGATAACCGCTTTCCTTTCGGAGATAAAGCTCAACATGCAAAAAGAAAAACAAAAAGCTTGAAAGCGAGCAAGCTTTCTCTGTGACAACTGGAGGATTAGGGGGTTGAGAAGAGAAGTAAAAATTGATAGTGTGTGAAAGAGCTGAGAGGGGGAAAGGAAAGTGAGAGAAGCAACGGACTCGCTGACAGTGTTATGAGATGCTGTTTTCAGAGGAGGCATCCTGTTTCCTGTTGCAGTAATTATTTCACACACTCCTCTCTTTGACCTTGAGGAAATGGTTCTTGGATCATGCATAAACCCCCTCCTTAATTCCCTGCATATCATTTCTGCACACATGAAACCAAATGTATACATTTCACGTAACAGAAACGCCTGCCATCATGAATAACTTAAACTTGGATGATGGAATTGTACCTTTTTGAATGTTAAATTTGGATGATTTTCACATGTTTTTAAAAGCATGCAATCCCACATTAAAGAATCCAATATGTATTAATCCATCACTAACAGAGAGATCACGGGTAAATACCCTCCATCACTTGCATACATTCGTCATGGATGTTATTCAAATACTCTCGAGATGTTGTTATTTCTAATCCATTGGATTTTGCGAATGATTTCGTATTGATTCACTCCGGGGTGGGAGTGATCTAAGCTGTTCTCGGGGGGGGCCATTACAGCGAGATTCAGAAATCCTGCAAGAAGGCTTTGGTGAGGGCTGCAGATGTGAACAAATTGTCTCCCCCTAGTGTCCTCTTCTTCCTCTTTTCCCATTTCAGCACAGCTCTCTCAGACTGCAGTGGGGTTGGGGGGGGGACTGAAACATGCATAATTGACAGTCCTATTTCAGGAATTACCCCCCCCCCCCCCCCCCCACTGCGCTCCATCTTTCTTTTTCAGGAATTCCCCCCCCCCCCCCCCCCTCCAAACTGCGCTCCATACCTGCTCCTCTCATCTCCGTCTGGATCAACTTGGCACTATCATGCTTCAGCCTTATTGGATTATTTAATTGTAAACTAAAAGAATTGAATTTAACTCTGCAACTCATCATTGATTTGACTGTTTCCCCCACGGGTGCATGCATGTACAAACCTTGTTGATTGTGATATGTGGGGGATTACTGGGAACAACGCACACCTTTGTAGCTGCACACAGAAGCTGCAGCGTCTGAAGTCAGATCAGTGGGAAGGATGTTCAGGCGATGAGTGATGTCTCTCTCCCACATTATTGCCTGTAACCACGTGGATGAGTTAATTAAGCTGTGTCAGGGGCCACGCACCAGCACTGCAGGTAGATGAGCCGCCGCGATAGTTTAGCATCGACGTTATTAAAAAGGAAACAGCGAGGCAAAGATTTTAAACGCATAATATCGTGCAAGTAGATTTCCCAAAGTATTCCCTTTAAGCGGGAGTGTCACCCACTCAGCCCGTGGGCCCGAAAAGGCCCTTCAACAGGGTGCATCTGGACCGTGGGGTGATTTTGCTATGTGTAAAAAAACTTATGTTAGTTATAGAAGGAAGAGACATTTTCATTCGATCCATAACTGCACTTTTTTGTAATTAAAGGCAGGTTGCACCCATCGCCTCACCCTCACCCTCCCAACACGTAGGAGAACCTGTGGTAGACTTGAGTTCTCATTAAACATCAACAAAGAAACATTGGAAGTTGTCGTTGTTTAGAGGTCGTCATGCTGTGATTTTACTGGTCCGGCCCACGGGAGATCAAATGTGGCCCTGTGTGGCCCCTGACCTAAAATTAGTCTGACACCCCTGCCTTAGACTTAAAGGTGCAGTGTGTGAGATTTCCATCATTTCTGTCACTTATGAAAACATTACAAAACAATTACATCCTGGCGTATTCAAGAGTTTACAATTATTGAAATGTTTTAATTTTTTTCCCGTTACCGTTAAATGCATATATTTACATGAGGAGCGGGTCCTCTTTAAGAGGGCCACCATTTTTTTTTTTTTACAGTAGCCCAGAGTAGATATTTAGAACATCTCCTGAGTTCTAATCACAACCGAAGTCAACCATAGGTTCTCCTGCATGCTCAGGAGGGTGAGGGCGGGGTGATGGATACAACATGCTACTTCACCACTAGATGTCACCAAATCGTACACGCTGCACCTTTAATGCACAAATGCGACCTTAGAGAAGCCCATGAGCTCTCAGATCAACCCTCAAAGGATCACAGGGTACAGCAAAGTATGCGAGAGGTCGACTGAAGATGCTGCGACAGAATTAATTGCGCCGATCCCTGCGTCGTCGGCGCAGTGGCAGGAAGCCTTATCTGCATCCGCGACCCCGGCGAACCGCGGCTTCGCGTGGTGGCCCGCTCCTCGACCAATCGGGCTCCAAATCAAATGGATGATGACGACATCATTTACCTGCTCCACTGGGCTGAGAGATAAGCTCATGCCCCCGCTGCTCCTCAGAATTTCCTGGCCGCCGTTGCCGCGGCGCTCCGGAGAGAGAGCCTGGTGTTACAGATGACGAGGAGCGGCATTAAAGCACAGCGAGAAGTCGTCGCTATCACCTGTACAGTCAGCACTGGGCATGTGCAGGTGCTTTGTCAAAAGTATAGCCTCTCTCTCTGTCTCTCTCTCTCTCTCACTCTCTCTCTCTCCCCATCCCCCCTCTCTCTCTCACTCACTCACCCCCCCCCTCTCTCTCTCTCTCTCTCTGTCTCTTCTGTCTGTCTGTCTGTCTGTCTGTCTGTCTGTCTGTCTGTCTGTCTGTCTGTCTGTCTGTCTGTCTGTCTGTCTGTCTCTCTCTCTGTCTGTCTGTCTGTCTGTCTGTCTGTCTGTCTGTCTGTCTCTCTCTCTCTCTCTCTCTCTCTCTCTCTCTCTCCAAAATTCCTTCTCCATCCTTTTCCTTTGGCACTCAAGCCCATTTTTTTTTAGAGGAGCCCCTCTCAGAGCACCTGCGCACCATGTGTCTCTGCTTCCTTATCATGCAAATTCACAGTTGCACACTCAAGATTTCCTCTTCATAACAGTGTTAAAAATACACCCATGCATGCACACAGCTGCAGCACTGACGCACGATGCACAACTCCACCGCCACTAGTTTGCAGAACTCATACAACAACCAGGTTTATTTCCCTCCTCTCTATGCAATGCCTCAAAAAAAAAAAAGAAAAAAAAAAAGATACTCCTCCAGAAGCTAAAAATGGTAAGGAGGCCTTTCCAGACTCCCCAGCTAAGTGGTACTTTCTGGCCCCAGCTTTGTTTTCTATCAGCCTTACTCTTTTCCACTCCCCCCCCCCCCCCCTCAGCCTTCCTCTTTTCCCCCCCCCCCCCCCCCCCGCCCCCCCGCCATCCCACCCCTTAACCAGCCCCCTTTAACCAGCTGCCATCATATATTCTCTCACTTGCCAACCACTTCCTATTCTGCAACCACTGACCTTAACACTGACCTTGCCTTGTCTGTGCCATTGAGATGAGAATGAGAGATACCATATCCACAGCTCCCCCCCCCCACACCACTTTGCTGCAGGGCAGAATTTTGCCTGTCTCATCAGTCTTGCAGCTGCCGGAGTGTACGCAGGCCTTGTTATTTCTTTCAGCGGATTCCTACACATTTCACTTCACAGCTGATCAGCGGCCGGGCTGGAAAACATCGCTCTTGGCTTAAAGAGATGGCGAGCTTTTGCCATATAGACCTCGAGCTGTCAATAAATGGACCGGTGAATGAACTGCGCTTATATATATATATATATATATATACAGCTTTACACCACATGTCACATTCGTTAACACATTTTATACATCCCCTTCACACTCCCGTGCATCCCTCACCCAAGGACACATGCAGAGGGGAGGAGGAGGAGGAGGAGGCGGGGATCGAACCAGCAACCTATCTCCACCGCCTCAGCTGCGTCCAATGCCGATCAATTGTATCTGATAAACTTTATCTGCAGCCTTTGGTTTGGGGACCGGTCTGATTCTTGGTTACAACTGATATCGAGATGGCAGGCTATTGGGAACTGGGATTGGCAGCCATTGTTTGTGCCACAAAGGCATGCAGCCCATCCACCCTGCAGAGAAACAACACTGTGTGTTAGAGACACTGATGTGGAAAACTATCCTTGCATATTTTGTTCGCACAAAGAATGGGCCAATAGTTTGTTTATATATTCAGAATCCACTAAGTCACATACAACATCGGATCGACAACAAATAAACAAATGAAATCCAAATGATTGGTCAAGGGACGGTTTGCAAGTGTCACCAGTATAA
Organism: Chascanopsetta lugubris; assembly: GCA_016785325.1. Lineage (NCBI taxonomy): Eukaryota > Metazoa > Chordata > Actinopteri > Pleuronectiformes > Bothidae > Chascanopsetta > Chascanopsetta lugubris. The sequence goes on along the minus strand of JAFBJT010003130.1, from coordinate 4,252 downwards.
GTGAAAACATAGTTTACAAAATAAGACTGTATGTATATCAGTTTGCTATGGTGACTACATATTTAGATATTACTATTACTACTATTACTATTTACAAATGTTATTAAAATATTGCAGTTAGTTACTATTTCTCTATACAGAAAACATCCATATATTTTGTTTGCAGTTTGCAAATATTACTTTATATGGTAAAAAGTAGTGTGCAAATAGGACCGTATGAACATGGGAATATTCTTAAGTAAAGTACAGTTAGTACAGTTGGCAAGTGCAATATTACTGCATAAATAATTCCATTGCATGTCATTGAAATCAGTTTTAGTGGCCTACTATTACAAAGTGCTCATTGTTGATATCTTCACTTGAAGTAAGAGGGGCAGCAAAAAATAGTAAACAGTGTAGAATAGAATCGAATCGAATAGAAGAGAGTAGAATAGAATAGTAACTTTATTCTTCCCCCACAGGGGAAATTGGGCAACACCATGTGTCAGCTTTGCTCTAATGCGTCACAGTAGTAGTAGCAGAATTAAATGGATTGTACATTTAACTTGTAGAATGCTGATGTTGTAGAGTAGAAGTCATGATGTGCTGCGGTGCGTTGCACTGTGGTTTTATCTTTCACCCTCTGCTCACACGCTTGTTATTTCCTCCTCTGGTTTTTTGACTGTTGCATTCTGGGAGAAGTACAACACTCAAAGGTTATAGGAAAACAACACAATTGTGCCTGCTTGCAGTGTTTAGATGAACTGAAATACTAACAGTAGTTTCATGTAAGATATCAATTATAGAGAGCACAGTTAATAATTGAGTTTGACAGAGAGCTCAAATCTTCTGTTGGAGTGTTGGCAGCAGAAACACACATTACTTTATATTTTCCCTCCTTTTATCTCTGTGTGTGTCGAGGGTGTGTTGTGTCCTGGTAAAGAGCACTACGCCCCCGAGAGTGGGTGTTTTGGGACAAACATTCGTTCTTGCCGCTTCACCACAAGACGACACCTTGAGCACATGCATTCAATAAGAAAAGGGAACAGTCATTTGTGTTTATGGGAATTCATCGAACGCCGTACAACGTGACGAGTCCTCCATGTTGCTTTTTGCAAAAATCGGGAATCGAGGTCGCGTTCGACAGCCGCGCTGACCTCTGACCTCTCTCGGTCGAGAGAGGGACAGCGTGAGTCTGACTCTGCTGCGCTGGAGAAACTGCTAAAATGCCTCTGCATGGTGAGTGAGGGAGAGTGTTTTAAAGGTGCAGTGTGTAAGATTTGGTGACATGTAGCGGTGAAGTTGTGTGTCGTATCCATCACCTGATCCTTCCCATACTAACATGCCGGAGAAACTATGGTAGCCCTTGGTTGTCATTAAAGCTCAAGAGCTACTTACTACGCCAACTTTAGGCTATTTTTTGGTCAAGAGACTGCTTGCAAATATCACCAGAAATAATAAAAGTAAAAAATAAGGCTGTATTTCAGAGTTTGCTATGATGAATACGTATCTAAATATTACTATTTACAAATATTACTGCACATATATTACAGTTTGTACTAAATATAGTAAAAAAAAAAGGTCAATGATACCATTTAAACTATACAGTAATATTTACAATCTGCATAGTTTAAATGGTATAAAGGACATTTGGACAAAAAATAAGAAAATAATTTGCCATATTAATATTGTAGTTTGCTGTGATGACTGTGCATATGAATATTACCATTTATTAGTATTAACAAGTTGTACGTTGAGGTACTTCTAGCTTTGTAAACATGTGTGTATAGAATTGTTTTGTGATTCTAGTGAGAAAAATAGGCCTAAATCTTACACACTGCACCTTAAAAGACAGTTTATCATCATACCAAATGTTTATTATCATATCATTCCATTTTTGCCGGTAGAAATTGAAATTATATGTAAATCTTACGCCCTGGACCTTTAAAGTCTTCATTCATCCCATTGTTAGCGCTGTGATAGATAGAGCTGATAGGAGAGAATTAGACACACGGTGTGAGAACACGAGGGCAGCGGGGTTGCCAGATACAAAGAAGTATAGGGTTGCAGCTTACTTAGAGAGCCGGCCGGGGTCGAGAGATGAAGACCAGGAGGAGGAGGAGGAGGAGTCTGGGTTGGGGGAGGGGGGGGCGGGGTTGGGGGTGCAGGGCGGCCATAAATGATGCTAGCTGTCTACACCTTGTCAGTTATCAGCAGAGGCCCGGAGAGGAATCTGACATTACTTTGTGTTGTCCGCAGAGAAAATAATTGGCCAGTGGGTCGGCACACACACACACACACACACGCACGCACGCACACACACACACACACACACACACACACATACACACACGTACACAGTACTCGAAGGAAGATGTCTCAAAGTTCTGCTGCTAAAGGCACACAAGAAGAATTTTTTTTAAAACAACAGAGGGACCATAAATTGAAAATAAAACATCATTGCGGCAATTAAAGGAATCAGGATCACAGCTCCACATAAATGAGCTGCTCCTGGCTTATTCCACATTCTCACATGGCAAAAATAACATTATAAACTAAGTCATAACTGACTGAGTGAAGACGTGAGGACTTGAAAACAGAGAGAATTGGAGAATTGAGGTAAAAAATGCAACTTTCTTAGAGCCTTGAGTCACAGTTATGAATAACCTGCACACTCACCGCTTGCTTCTGTCTCTTTCAGCTTCTGTTTCCTGGCTATAAATATGTAGAATTCATCAAGCAGTTGTTTGATTTTGCAGAGTTGAGGCTGGTGCGCAGGCAAAAATGATCAGATGTTGTTGTTTCACACTCACCAATTTTTTTTTTTTTTTCAGATTTCAACTCTGTCAATCAAAAGAATGATATCTCAATTAAATGACTCCGTCAGTAACAACATGCATTTATTCCCCATTTCAATTCATCCCTTCCTTTGGCAAGCGACCCAGGGAGCGATCACTGGCATTGCATCAGATGTGGATCACTCACCGAGTGGGTGGGTGGCAACAGTGACGCCATATTGCTTTTTCCAGGCTGTGCCGTGCCGGGCCTGCACCACGGCACCGTCACCTGTTCACAGACTCTCACTTCCCCAGCGCCACCCGGGTGCCAGGAGGGAGCCACAGCGTCTCTGGCACAGATGTTCTCGCATGTGAGATTTTCTCACTTCTCTCCCAGGCATCGATAAAGGTCACAGAGAGGGAGGGAGAGAGAGAGAGAGAGAGAGAGAGAGAGAGAGAGAGAGAGAGCATGCATTTCTGAGATGCAGTATAGCTGGGTTTCGTTCTTTTCTGGTTGTGGTCGTGCACATGACGTTACCGGTTGATTGAGGGCTGTGTGTTTGCACTGTGGCTCCCTCCTGGCACCCGGGTGGCACCGGGAAGTTTCCAGGTGTGGTTCAGCATGAGCCAAAAGTGTGATTGGGTGGTGGCAAATAGGATTAAAAACAAATCTTAGCCTGCTAATTGAATCTGAATAAGGCACACTTGGATGCAATTTGAATTTCAGCATTGAGAGACTGCAGCCCTTGTGAGGTTTGACACCTACGGCGTCTCAAAGGACTCAAAATGAAACACGCAGCACGTCTGGCCTCGCGAATATCACCGAAAGGTGCAGTGTATACAATTTCGGCCATTTTTGTCACAAAATTACAAAATTACAAAACAATTACATACTGACATGTTTATGACTTTATAATCAAATAAATGTAAAGTCAACATCAACCTCACCACTGGATGTCACCAAATCGTACACACTGCATCTTTAACTGCACCTGAAGCAAAAAAACAAAACAAAACATGGTGTTAAACCCAAACCAGCATCAAACAGTTTAAGTAATCAAGCATATTTTATTTAACTTTACAGAAATCATCCCAGAGACGCATCCAAAAGTAAACAAACTCTTCCTCAGTTTGCAGAACGCAGCTGGCTTGTAATGCATATCCTGCTATTTCCGGGGGAGCTTGACATGAATGTATTACTGGGGGGGAAAAAAGAAAGAAAAGAAATATCTGCACAAGGCTGGCACATCGCTGCCATTTCCACTTAATGCAATCAGGATTTTGAATATCTTAACATTTCACACAAATAAGCTGAAAAATATCTTGTGCTTTAACACTCTGCGGCGGCAATATAGCGGTAGGTTAGCATTCCTGGAACGTTCAATCACCATGCAGATAATTTTCACGAGCGCCACTGAATCATGAAGGACACTTAAGTCAGCGATGTGATCGAAATACAGATGCGCCAGACTTGGGGGGGGGGGGGGGGGGGGGGG
>JAFBJT010003113.1:76671-90583 GCA_016785325.1 Chascanopsetta lugubris | reverse complement strand
CGCCTGTGTCTTGTACTTGATTTGTTTTCGACCAAATTAGAATGAATCCGTTTTGAGCAGAGAGAGACTGCTGACAAAAAATGTGCCCGACAGCCATTGGAGGGTAGAAAAACAGACTCTGTGAATCAGCAGTGTGACGCTCTTCCTTCACATCTGAGCGGCCGTGTGTTCTACCATCAGTACCTGATGTCCTGGATGGGGGAGCGCCGGTCTCTTTTCTTGCCCCAGATTTTGAGCGAGGCCACGAGCAGGATGATGAACTCTCCGTTCTTCATGCCGATAGCCACCATGTCTCCCTCTGGACTGTAGCTGATGGTGTGAGCCGGGTGACCCAGGTTCACTTTATTCAGCATCTTCTGTTTACCCCAGAAAAGAAGACGACAGATTCTTAACATCAAAGTCCCTGAAAAAGGACTGAGAGGGTGACGTGTCTGACCTTCTCCGGAATGTCCCACAGGCGAACAGTGCCGTCCTCTGCAGCCGACAGGAAGACGTCTCTGGAGGGATGCGTCCCCAACCCCCAGATGGGCCCGTCCATGTGTCCATTTACCAAGATGTTGCACGCAGCGTTCTTCTCGCCTACTTCAATGATCTCCGCGTTTCTTGTGCCCACCAGGATTTTACCCTGACACACACACACACACACACACACACACACACACACACACAGAAAATCCATCAAACTACAGGTCTAAAACAGGAGTGGAGAGATTCACTGAGGAGCACATTCTCTCCATGTACCTTTCCTCGGCAGACAGAACGAACACAGTCTATGATCTGTCCCGTTTCCAACCGAAAGGCTCTGCAGCGTTTCAGCTCCTGGTCCCAGAGCTTTAGAGCGCCCCCTTCTTTGGACCTGCAGAGGGGGACATCTTGTCAGGCCACCGACTTTTGTGCTCGAATGCACACAGAGTCAACCCCCGCTTTATTAGGTGTACACGGTTTAACTGCGCATAAAGTTAACAGCGGTATTTCAGCGAATGATGATCTATTGAGATTCCAAAGGTCAAAAAGAGAAGACAAAACATCACATCCTGAGGCAGACGGGAGCTGGAATAAAGGCTGAACTAATGGCTACCGTTTAGTAGAGGAGGAAGCTGCACCTAATAATGTGGCAGGTGGGTATATCTCGTATACTTCTTTCTTATTTGCCCTTGTATGAAATTCATTAGGGTAAAAAGACAGCCCCAAAAAATGATCAGTACATGAGAATTTTTATTTGCGGATGTGAACTGCAAACAAACAGCACTCACGGTCTCTCTTTGCCTCCGGTGACGATGAGGCCGTCTCTCAGTGTGGTGTACATGGTGAAGACGGGGCCCGTGTGAGCTTTGGCCACTATTCTTATAAGAATGTGTTCTTTCCACACACACACATCCCCACTTATGGTACCTGTAAACGTCAAGTTATTCTGAAAAGAAAACAAATCTGCACTAATCTAGTGGCCTATAGAGAGCAGAGCGAGCAGTGCAACGACAGAAACACAGTTCAAAGCACATTGAAGCAGAAAGGTGTGGAGCAGGGGTGTCAAACCTATGGTCCCCGGGCCAGAACCGGCCCACCAGATAGTCCAATCTGGCCCGTGGTATAAATGGTGTGGTTGGTTTATGGTTATGTTGACAAGAGACATTTCCATATGTTAATCAGCTTCAACATTTTGATCCAAAGTATTTTCAGTCAATTCACAAGTGTACAAGGGAAAGGTGAAGTTGTTGTTGTTTATAGGTCATCACGCTACGATTTGACTGGTCCGGCCCACTTGATATCAAATTTGGCCGCATGTGGCCCCCGAACTAAAAAAAAAAAAAAAGAGTTTGACACCCCTGTTCTAGAGTATCTGTAGAGGGAGAACGTCATTAGCAGTGAGAACAAGCAACGTCCACAGTACTTATCAAAATTGTTGTCTCAGTGAGATTGATTAGATATCGTATTGCAAAAAACTGGAAATGACTTACAGCTCCAAACGCCACAGACAGCATGGTCTGCATGCGAGCGTCCTCTATGGAGCTCAGCACTCCTTTCTTGCTGAGCAGAGCACGACCGGCCAACGTCCAAAAACGCACATGCTTGATCCCTACGGACACGAAGTGAGTGTCCGAGTCCGGCCTGAACTCAGCTACAAAAATCCTCTGGGTGTGACCAATGCGACTGGCCACTTTGGCACCTGGGAACCAAAGAGGAGAGGAATGAATGCACGTCCCACAAATAACCCATTTTCCCCAAAGTTTGGATGAAAGATGTTTTTTTTGTGTGTGTGTTTTTTTTACCTTCTTGCCATTTCCAGATGGTGACAGTGTGTTCAGGGTCCAAACCGACCGACAGGAGCAGTTTTCCCGTGGCACTGAAGCTGACGGAACACACGCCGCCCGAGTGGAAACAGCGCAACACCGAGAGTGTCTGCTTGGTCATGGCGTCCCACACGTGGATGGATGGAGACGTGGCTGAGGGAGGGAGAACCAGGTGGAAACCCTTTATGAAATGAACCCCGGGAAAACTGAATTTAATATGTAAATTCAGATTGTATTATCTGACAATCTGACATTTCAGATTTGTAGTTTGAATGAAAAACATCAACATATTTCTAGAGTTTAACTAAAGGTGGAGTACGCAGGGTTGTCAGTGTAAAGACGGGCAAAAGTAATCACTTTCAATCTTTTTTGATGAGCAACTAAAAGAGTGTGTTTTCTTATTGTTTTGCTTACTGTTTTTCAACAATGTTGAAATAGTATTGGTTGCTGTGTATAAGTTATAGGCACCCAAAGTCCTTCCGGTGTTACTGGGTATTGGGAAGGAGGGTCATTTTTGAGCGGTGTAAGCTGTGCCCCTCTATGGGCCCAGAGATAGATGATGGCTGTTATGTTTACAAACACCAACCAACAGCTCCCGCATATACTTTTAAAATAAAAGAATTTGTTCTGTATCTGGAAAAAGTTAAGACTACAACTCATATCAGTTGACCACTAGATGGCACCAGATCTAAAGAATACAGGTGAGTTGAACATCCTCTGCATCACACTTTCAGATGGGGACTGATTCGTAAACTGTCCTTACCTGACATGTCTCCGGTATCACCTGAAAGATGGAGAAATCACATTCATTACAAACAATTTGCACGTTTTTGAAACTTAAATGTGTCACAAGTAGTTTTACAGAAGGTTTACAATCACAACTCCAATCTTTTTTCTTATTTTTCTACAGTTATTCTACATTTGATCATGACTGAATATATGGATTGTTTTCTATGCAGCAGATACTATTATGTCCACAGCAAATTCCCCACTGGGACAATAAAGTCGATTCCCTCCAATCCTAGAACACAGGAAACAGGGAGGAAGCTGGATGAGGCGTAGACGTACCTACTTGGCCAGTCGCCACCACGTTGGGGAATTTGGGATGTTGATTGATTGTCAGGCACAGAATGTCATCACTGTGTTCTACATAGAAACTTTGGCAGGCTAGAAGAGACACACACACACACACACACACACACACACACACACACACACACACAGCAACACAGTTATGTTTGCTTTCAGGACACACAAATAGAAACACTTATTAGCACGTCTCCTCCACAGTCGAATGTTTACTCACAGGTCGTCAAGTTAAGCACGATGCCAATTGAGGCTGTGTGGTAAATGATGTCCGCCCCCTCGTTCAAGTAGTGCACGTTGTTGCGGCAGTCATTGCCACGGTAACCAAATACCAGGTCCAACACCAAGTCCTGCAGGAGAGTCAGAAAAAAAAGAAGGAAAAAAAAGAGCACCAGAAAATCAGAAAGGTCAACGCCATGACAATGAAGACGTCTCCGAGACAGCTGGCGGCTGAAGGGGAGAACATCATTATTCCATTAGAGGCTGATCAGCGTTCCCACGAGGGGCCGGCGTCTGCACACTGCGTCTTACAGCCGAAATAACCACGTTACAGGCCACCGCCCAACCCGTTTCTGTTTACGGACAATCCATCATACGCATCACATCCATCAGCTCGTTCATATGGAGGATGCAGCCGTTCTTACTTCGATGGGCCTCTTCTTCTTGCCGACGTTGTTGGTCTGCAGCTTCTCGGGCTGAGGCAGCGCTCGGCTGACGGGAGGCCTGAAACACACACAGCTGGGATCAGAGGGCGACCGTGGAACCGTTCATCACGCTGACACGCTGTGTACTGATGATGATGATGATGATGATGATGATAAAATGACTCTGTTTAGGAGATGAACGTCACACACACACCCAACACATACAAACACTTTTTGTATTTTTTAATATCTACATAAACATCAATAAGTGGAAGAAAATAAAGAGAATAACTTCACCGTCAGAGCTTCTTGCATCAAATGTATCAATAGGATAAATATGACCAATGAAGCAATGGAAGCACTTTGAAGATGGTGACAGAGAGGGAACATGTTTCAACAGGTAAGTGGTGAATGTAAAATTAGAACCCAACCGATACGGATTAGAGGGTATTTTGGGTTTTTAATAAAACAGAAAATGTTGCAATTACAATTCTAAAAGAGGCTACATGAGTTTAGTTTTTGGCCTGCCTCCTAATAGTTTCGGCCTGAATTGAAAGAAATCCAATATAGATATGAATATTAATATAAAACATAAGTGACCGAAAAAACACTTAATAATGGAATGGCTGTATTTAAACACAGAGTGTGAAACACAGCCAAGCATCTACTATAATCAAAAAAATATTAAATCCACCTAAGCCTGAAAATCAACAGAGGGGAGTAATAACAAAAGTATGACATTTCAGAGCCTTACCTCGACCCTCTTCATGGCAGCAATAACAAAGAGGAAACAAGAATTAGAAAAACAAGGTTTCCCTCAGCGATCACTGTTGCCTGCTGGACACACGCAACACAACAGCACAGCCGCTGAGGACACAGAACACACCAGTCAGCACCAGCTTGTCGCCATGACAACCAAAGTCCATTTCTATGACAACTGCTGTCCAGAAGATACGTGGATTCTAACATCCCTGTCAAGAATAAGGATAATGATAATGAAGGTGGGAACCATTAATAATATGTTAAAACGGTACGCTTGAGGCGTTAAATCAAAACATTACAGGAGAGTATTATAAGAAATGCTAATTAGTCATTTTCCTTCTATTTTTTCTTGTTTGACTAATGAAGTTCAAAATTCAAACCCAGTTTAATTAATCTATTTCCCTGGAGGCAGTGACAATTAAAACCCCCTCCACTAAAATTCATTCAGATTTGATTCTGTTTGCCGTTGAAATGGATAGCACATCAAATTACAGTCAAGCTCCTCTTTTAAATTTTCATTTTTGACCAATTTGTGCTGCCAGTCAGAGCAGCAGCAGCTCGTCCGCTCAACAGCAAGTGCTCGTTCATTCAGGATTGTTCCAAAACAAATGCTAGACAATAAATGACTAAATCTACAATAGAAGCATTGCATTTCTGCAACATAAGTTATTTTCTATCAAGAAAAAAAAGAAAAACCCTTCTCTCAACTTTGTTTGATATTACACTTGAAGGTTTGAAATGTTGAGTTCATTTATTGATTTGGTTTGCATACATATAAAGTATAATGATTCGTGTTAACGATTTGTAAATTCACATTCACTCCGATAACAGCGTATCATTTTCAACAGCATCTGTTGAATTTTGATGATTTGCTGAATCCAAAACCAATCTAACTTCAGTCTCAGTTCCTCTAGCTTCTGATTGGTTAGTTCAGACATATGATCAGGCGTGACGCAGTGTAACCAGGAGGCAGTTTATCATCAAGCTGCTGAAGGTCAGGGTGTGTTTTTTAATCTTCCAAAGCGATCAAACCACCGCGCAGGTTTCACCTGACAAATTTCTTCCTGTTGTGAGTCTTGAAGGTTGTGACTCTCAGGTTTTAAAAGTCAAACAGCGACTAGAACCTTACATATCACCCACTGATAAGACACATGCAACCATCAGATCAGAAATCAATCTTTTGTCTCCATGATACTTTACTTTATCTGTGCAAAATCACCATACTTGGACACCAGAGCTTACCTGACCACCCCTTGTCTTCACATGGAAGTAAAGAGGGAAGCAGGACAGTGTGACAGAGGGACAGGACAGAGGAAAGAAGAGACGGACAAAGTTATTTAAGAGAAAAAGAGACGGACGGAAAAGAAAAGATACACTGCCAATCAAAAGTGTCAGGAAAAACAGTGGATTCAGTTTGAAGGTGGATTCAGCGACTGGCTTCTCAAACACTTGTGCGTGGTTGAAATGACCCGGGGAAAATATCGAGATGTTAGCAAATGCGTTAGTAACACATGTCAATGGAGCTGTCCTCCTGGTGCTGTCTCCTCCACCTGGCTTCAAAACATTAGCGAGTGCAAATAACTGAGTTGGGCGCCAGGTTTTCACTCGAGCGCTGACGGGAGGGGACTGCAACGTCGCAAGTGTTCATGTGCCGTCGATGAAATGAAACAGCATGAATAATATTTTTTTCCCTCCCTAACTCCATCTGAATGAATGACACCTTGGATTGGCAGCGGCTGTTGACTTGAGATGGCAAGACTATCTTTCATCTGGCTGTGATGGACTGAAGATGAGTCTCCCGTGACGCTGTGAATTCTTTTCATGTGAAATACCTTTCATCCACAGAGGGCTCCTTCAGCTGCAAGTGGGGTTTCACACCAGTCATGGGTCGCATGTTGGTGGATAAGGCCTTGATGGTGTAGTTGATCTCGTTCTCTCTCGTCACATCGCTGTCGTAACCTGATGAAAGGCGGGGAAAGTTTAGGTCTCCTCGCAGCAACCGGGAGTGGAACCTCAACACCTCAAAGGGAAAGTCGCCTCTCACCGCCGTCATCCTCGCTCTCGATGTCCGACTCCTCGCTGTCGCACGGTTTGAATTCCCGGTGGCCCTCGGGCTCGTGGGCCCAGATCATGAGGCATGTGTCGCCCCCACCGACGGTCACCAAGAGGCTGTCGTCATGGGTCCATCGCACATTGGTAACGTGAGCGCTGTGGGCAACGTAGCGCTTGAACTTTGCGTACTTCCCCTGTGGCAAATGTACAGTTTTGAAACCGAGAAATTATCATCGCATTAGCATAAACATGGGAGGAGCCCCGAGTCGAGATTGCGCCGAGGATGTGTTGTACCTTGACAGGATATTTGAAGAGCTTCACGTATCCCAGATCATCCCCCGTTGCCAGCACCTTCTTGTCGTTGCTGAGGCAGGCGGCTGTCACCTCCGTGGCCTCGGTTATCACCGGCCAGGCTCCCTCCACCGATGTGCCCAGGACACACGTCCATGTGCTCCAGTCAATCTTCTCCACCTGACGGTTAAAGGAAAGACGCTGTAACTGTCTACGTCAATTAGAACATTACTGAGCCTGGTTGATGAAAAAAAGACAGAATTCTAATATTTGAATGGTTTGCGATTCTCCATTCTCAGTGGAGAATGGCGTCAGCAACCTGGTCCCCCTTGCATGTAAGGAAAAAACAGACTCAACTAAACTAAACCCAGCGTTCAGACATCACAACTGTATCAATCTTTAAGCCAAACATCGAGCAAGTCAACAAGCCGACGTAAAATCTGCAAAAATGTCCAACATTACTTTTGAAGGAAACGGGATTTATATGTCCATGTCCCAAATTGTATTTTTGGGTATTTTTGCTGCAGCTCCTCTTTTCAGTATCGGTCTAAAACAGCAGGTTGTAGCTCCTCCCCACTTAAAGCCCTTCTGATTCTGATTGGACAGCCCATTTTGTTGTAATTGATCAAAAGCATCCAACACATGTTGAAAACATTAATCTTGGATGTATGGATAACATGACTGTGGAAACAGGAATTGTGACAAGCTTTCAATTGATAAAGATTTAGTGGCCAAATGGTGATACTGCAACACTAGGCTCACATTGAGAAATAGAAATCTGTCATTCGGTGAAGACACTTTTTTGAGGTTTATCAACTATACATATCCTTCATTATATTTCACACATATTTCCGTAAATAATGTTACATAATTATGCATGGAGCAGGACGGCCAAAGTCACGGAGGAACAAACGCGGAGCTTTGACCTTTAGTACTTCATGCGCTGCTGAGCAGCGTTCATGGTAAAGAAGCAGGTCCAACCAACAATCCTCTGTATATCCAGCTCCTAGAATACACTCATGCTCTTTAACTATGTTGAGGAATGGTGATGTGAATGTAAATCATACGAACAATTATCTGTGTCAGTTGCAAACTATTCCACTGGAATTTTCCCAAACACAAAAAGCCTTAAAACCTTGAAAGCATGACATACATCCTCCAAATAGTTGTGTGGAATTTTGAGACAGCTCCAGACAGTCTGGCACGATGGCCACAATAAATATATATATATATATACACACATATATATATATATGTATATGCATAAAGTAAAACAGGGCTGAGAACAGACTGTGGTCTCAGCCGATTAGCGATGATCCCGTGATCAAGTGCTCAAGAGAGAGAAGAGTGATATACGTGAGGGAGGAGGAGAGTGGAGGCATCGGTGTGACCTGAGGTAGATGAGCAGAGGGTAATAGAGGGCATCTGAGGCACAGCAGCATCTGTAATCCGCGGCCCTTATTTTCTTAATGCCCCGTCCCAACTTGTGCCTCGCAAGGTGTCCGGACGTCTCGGTGTATTAAAATGGATTCTCGGCACTATCTCACTTCCACTGCCAAAATTAGAATGACACTCGTGAAAAGTGGGCCGTGTTAATGCTTCGCTTCCCTTCCCTGAGCCTCCTCAGCCCCCCCAGGGGAAAAATGTGGGCCAACACAGCACCATAACAACGGCTGCTCCTGTGCCTTTTCTCCCTGCTTACCTCGGTAGCCGGGATGGTCTGCCTCTTGCCTCGAGGAGCCTCGAAGAAGAATTGCTCTTTAGCACCTGTGTTGACTTGGAGTAGTTTCCCTGTGAAACGAAAGGAGCCCAGAGGAAGCAGTTTTTATTTATGAGAGACATTTTGAAAGAATAGCCGGCCCTGGGGACATTTTGTTTACACAAAATGTCAAGTCAATTTTGCAGTTAACACGTTTACCTCTCTTGTCCCAGTCCAGGTGGGTGATGTAGTTGAGGCAACCTTTGCAGACTCCAACCCTTTTGCTGTTCATTACGTTGTAAATATCCACAAACGTGTCCCCTGATGCGACTGCTAGGTATTTCCCTGCACCTGAGCCAAGAGAAGTGAGATGCGTTAGATATGCTCACGTAAACGACCTGAACCAGGGATCAGCAGAATTTAAGCACAAGTCGGAATATGGACACTTACATTTCGAAAAGTAAATTGTTCACCCAAATCAGATGACTACCAGTGCATACATGGACATAGAGTATTCTGACTTCTTTCAATTTTCAGTTTTCAGGAACCTCACTCTTGCTTTCTGACGGATTTAAAATGTCTCTTTACATACTTTTTCACTTTTTATCATTCATTATTGTAACTACACTTTCTACAGTGAGTTCAAGAGGTAGACGAGGGCTTTAGGGGCATTATGGTGTTAAGTGTAGAAACCGTGTCCTCGGCATTGTTTTGTTTTTTTAGGAGCAACAGGGTTTACTTTCATTCTCTCACTTTGTCCGCCCCCACTGTGTCACAATCATCTCTCGCTGTCTTTCCGTCTGGCCTTATTACAGAAAGCCAGTAATTTGGGTCAGGCCTGAGGCAACATCTCCCCGACATCCAGCAGTGGGGGGGAGGGGGGCGTTACCTGCTTAACAGCATCCCACATAAACCCAGAGGCTGTGAAGGGCACAAAGGCCTTTTTAAAAAAATCTTTTTGAGGATAAGACTAGAATTGCACAGCAGCGATGACATGCAGAGCAGAGGAACAGACCTGGAGAGAATCTGATATCGGATATGATGTCTTTGCGGTGGTGGAAGGACACCAGGTCTTCCAGGGTGTCGGCATTCACGATGAGGAAACTGCCGTCGTTGAGGCCCACTGCCAAGGCTTTGCCATCCGGGGAGAAGCAGCAGCAACGACCACCTGTAGAGAACAAGGTCTTTTTAAACACGTAAACAGCGGCGTAGCAGGCCATGGCAAGGGAGACGGGGGGCGGGGGGTTGTCTTAAGAGACCTGAACTGAATTGAAAAGTTTGTTTTTATTTTCTTTATTCTCGGTAATTAACAAGTCATGGTGAATTAAAAGAAAACAGCGACCTAATGTATTGGTCAATACACTGAAATTTGTTCTAAATCAAGTAAAATAAGATACCTCTCTCTCTCTCTCTCCTGCCGTCGTTGAGGCCCACTGCCAAGGCTTTGCCATCCGGGGAGAAGCAGCAGCAACGACCACCTGTAGAGAACAAGGTCTTTTTAAACACGTAAACAGCGGCGTAGCAGGCCATGGCAAGGGAGACGGGGGGGGGGGGGGTTGTCTTAAGAGACCTGAACTGAATTGAAAAGTTTGTTTTTATTTTCTTTGTTCTCGGTAATTAACAAGTCATGGTGAATTAAAAGAAAACAGCGACCTAATGTATTGGTCAATACATTGAAATTTGTTCTAAATCAAGTAAAATAAGATACCTCTCTCTCTCTCTCTCTCTCTCTCTCTCTCTCTCTCTCTCTATGGCCCTGGCTACGCCCCTGCATGTTACTCTTCCTACTTTTGACGTGACAGAGCCAAAATAAGATTGTGTGTCCATTTCGGAGCTCTGACTCACCTTTCCTGAGCTTGCGTACAGCCAGCATGCAGTGACTGGGTGAGAGGTCCCATATGCGCAGGGTTTTGTCATCGCTGACGGTGGCACAGAGCGGAAGATGGGGATGAGTGGCCAGGCCCCACACTTCACCCTCCATGTGGCCCTGCAGACACAGACGATTGTGTAAGATTTAAGGTCAAATCAATCATATTGGCAGAAATGGAGTATAGAATAATTACACTGATGTTATTATACATGTAAAATCTCCAGGATATACAAAAGGTAGCTCTCATAACTTGCACCTTACATTACATCAGGCATTGTTTTATCATATTATCTATCATTATTATTATAATCATCTATATTTTAATGATATATGAAAGCTACAATAGGTTCTACCGCATGCTTGAAAGGACTGGATGGGGAATGAGCATCTTCAGCATTAGATTCTTACAAACGGTTCTATTGAAAGTTACAGCAAAAGATAATATAATAGACCTTTTAAATAAACATGAATGAATCAGACATGGTTCGTTATCACATCAGCCAGATCACTTGGATGGGCCACAGGGATGCACCCACTGAATCTGACTGTGAGAAGACTTCGAGCTCATCTTTGTCCTACCTGCACCAGCAGAGTGATGGGGCCACTTTTGTCCACCTCCAAGATCTCGCCGTTCTTCGTCCCGACCAGGATGTGGCCGTGGCCCAGAGATATGGCACGAATGGAAGGGTTGTCTTCCAACAGCAGCCCTGTTGAGGTCATGAATCACAGCAGAGAAAGACAGAGACCTTAGCTTGAACCAAGATGCGGGAGTCAATCTTGATTTAAGCTAAATGCATTGATGGTTGAATTGGATTTGCATCACATGTTGATGGTAGGTCAATAGAAGCTGACCATCAAGGAAGGAGGAGGGCCACTGACAGCCCGATGACCTTTTTACCTTTAGAGCCTGGAGCGAGGACGGCCCTCTTGATGGCATAGGTCTTGAGACATCTCTCAAACGTATCGTCCCAGAGAGCCACTAAACCATCCTTTCCTCCAGTCACAAACCCCTGCGGGGACATAATTTAGACACACATAAAGCTGCTATGTTCTCGGAACACAGAACACATAACTAACTAAAGACTGAATATCATTTCACAGAGTAAATTACAAGAGAAATAAAATAAAACGATTAGCATATCTCAAATGATACTGACTCTGATACAAGTTCAGCATAGATTAGCTTTAAATGTCTGTGACACTCATTTTAAATTAGGCCTTAACATTTCATTTAAAATGATGGCGACTATTTGACTTTTAATTAACATGACAATATACATTTGGCCACCAGGGGTGTCTCAATCAAAACAATAACCACAGACTAAAAAAAAAATATGACAAGTATGACATGTAGTTAATTATAATTCAAATTATGAGAAAACTATAAAAAGTAGGTTGAAAGAATGTCCTTCAGCACACACAATTAATCTAGTCATCAATACGACACAACTTGTGATCCGAGTGTGATCTTGAATAGAACAGGGGATTTATCTCGGTTGAAAATAAAGTTAAAAAAAGGAAACAAAACATAGATACAATTGCTACATATACACTTTTAGAAGGTTCAAACATACTATTTTCTTGTCTGTTTTCCTGGTGTTTAATGTTCTCACAGCTCCGTGATGGACCGTCCCACCTCTCTGACACGTACCTTTTCCAAAGCGTGCATGCTGAAGACGGGGCCATCGTGAGCTTTGACAGTCTTCATCAGGAACATGTCCCTCCAAATGCAAATGTCCCCGCTGCATGTGCCCGAAAACACCATCTCCTCTGACCAGCCGTACACGGCGCACATCATTGTCTCCGTCTTCCCCATGTTCCCCTTGCGTCCAATTAGGCCTCCACCTGAAGGAGGAGCAGACAGCGAGAAGTGTCACAGCTGTGCAGGGTACCTGCTCATTATAGAGGCCTTCCTGGGCAGAACAGTGGAGGGTCTCACCAGCTTTATGCCAAAACTTCATGTGTTTCACGCCAGCTGTGATCAGCTTGTCAGGCAGGTAGGGGTTTATCTTGACGACGAAGATCTTATCTTTGCTTCCCCTGAAAAACAAGATGCAAATCACAATTATGCAGAGATGAAAACCATGACTTCCCCTCCCTTTTTTTCCAATGAAACTGTGTTTATACCAATCTCCTGTTCTTTTATCTGGGTCTCGGGAGAATAAACACTATACTTAACATATACAAACATGTATGTGGGCAAAAAAATCCAAGTCCACTGAGCAATGCGGCAGTCTGCTGCATTCCAAAAATTAAAGTTGCAACATCAAGGCCATTGCGTAAGGCTGAGCAAAGTGAGAAATTGGCTGGGGGCCCCATGCAGAGCACAGCAGTTTCATGAGAATCCCCTCAAATTCAATAATGGTAATGAAGTGATGACTGCAGCAACCCCCTAACAAGACCCAATGCCCCTTAGCTCAAAAGCTTCATAACGATCAAGGTTCAGATAAAAGACTGGAATATCTGTCATATGTTTCTTGTGGATATCGGGGCCGTTGGGCCCTCAGATGAAAGTAGCCCCTAAAGACAACTGAAGCCCTATCGATCTACACACACTGACATTATAAATGTTATTATATGAACAAGATCTCACCGATTCATCCATGAATCTTCAAAAGACAACTAATCAGACAACTAATCAACTGTGCCATCAGAGCAATTGAATCTATTTACAATTATACCGATGAGTTGAACAGAGAGGTCCTCTGGTGAGATCTGTGAAAGATTCTATCGCACGGTCACAAGTTAGTAATGTGTGTGGGAGGAAAATAAACTTGCGGCCATGCAGAGTAAATATGACGTGTGTATAAGATGAGCTGCATATTTCTACTGTCTATTGGCAGGAATTGATAATAAAATAAAATGTATGGATGTTTCTATTCGTGTATATCACCCGGACGTGTTGGTTTTTTTCACTACCCTTGAATGAGCCGTTTATATTTGCATTCCGATGAATTGCTATCTCGAGTCGGTGCAATGATACTATTTCTCACTAATGTCACTAAAGAGTCTCCATTTTACCATCAGCTGTCCCTAAAACAACGTACATGGTGTCCACACTCTGTTTGTTGCTCCATAACAAATAAGACAAACTCCACAGAGAGAATCAAGTGCACGCATCGTCTTGTTTTGCTCCTTCATGAGCATCAAGGATTCAGGAGCTGATCACAGCCAACGCGACGAACCCGTCTGACAGTTAACTTCTCTAATTGTTGCCCTT
>JAFBJT010003113.1:63320-76633 GCA_016785325.1 Chascanopsetta lugubris | reverse complement strand
ATAAGAGAAACTCCACAGAGAGAATCAAGTGCACGCATCGTCTTGTTTTGCTCCTTCATGAGCATCAAGGATTCAGGAGCTGATCACAGCCAATGCGACGAACCCATGTCTGACGGTTAACTTCTCTAATTGTTGCCCTTTGTGCTTCTGAATTAGTCTCAGTAACCCCCCCTCCTCCTCCGCCCGCCCCCTCCTTCCTCTCTCCTCCTTATCATCCCCTCGTTATCATATCTGCCACCTCGCCGTATCCTGACCCTGTAACTTCTCCCTGCCTCTCCTCTCCTCTCCTCTTCACTCCCACTCCTCTCCTCAGCCGAGGCTGAGACATTTGCAATGTACTCGCCAGGCTCTTGTCAGGTCCCGTTTCCCTCTCTCCGCCTCACTGCGCTGCCCACCAGGGTCTGCGAGGGAGCGATCCGTGCAGCTGTCCCTGAGCTACAGTTAGAGCCTGGCACACCACACAACACACAGGAGAACAACCCGCAAATGTACTGCTCTGCACTCGCCGGGGGGAGCAGGGGGGGGGGGGTTGGCGGGGGGGGGGGGGGGGGGGGGGGGGGGGGGGGGGGGGGGGGGGGGGGGGGGGGGGTATTCAGTGTAGTAGATGCTAAATATGAACATCAAGCAGGACGAGCAACAAAGCAAAACGCAATAGTTATTTCGGGATGCAGATGGTTTCCGGTTCTGATTCCTATTTGGTTTTTATCATGTTACGTAATATCTTCAGCCATGAAACCGGGAATCACCATGTGAATTGAGTATTTAATCATGTTCGGAACAAAGGAAGCTGTTTATAATGTAGGCAACAGGTCGCCATCAGGTGCACCACCACCTCAGGCTGTGTGTTGGGTTCAGGATACTCCTCGGCTCCAAACAAAGGCAACAACAATAAGCATTCCTTTCACTCACATTATTTCACTTTTGGAATTGCGCTTAAAGATTCGGTTTCTTTTAGTCCTCAGGACAAACTCACATGTGAGAGATATCTTTTCCAATGTTCTGTTATTTCTATTGGGGGTTTCCATGGGTCCATCCAGAAAACAGGGCCAACACCCCAACTGTACGTTTAAATCCATTTTTCAAATGATTAGGATAGAAAATGGTTTTGCTCTGTAATGTGTTCAAATAATTCTCACTATGCTTTTACCATGTCCTGTCTTAATTGGGTGTTCTGTGTATATGGGAGAGGTTTCCAGTTAAAAATCCCAACGTTCCAACGCTTTTTATTTTTCTCGCCCATTTTCTTTACTTAGAAACACTTCTACACGTCCTTACGACGATAACATCTAATGTACTTGTAGGATCCAAACTCGGCAGGTTAATCCCGCAGAAAATAAAAATAGAAAGAAATGCTCTTTAATGATGCATCTAGAGTTGAGGCCTCGGGGCAAAGTCCTACTCTCACCATTCAGGCTCTACAAGGTTAAGTGTTGCAGTGGAGCATGTAATCTAAAAGATAATTCCCCTTCTTCTCTTTTCTCCTCCATCCATCAGGCTGCCAGGCTATGCACAGGAAAGTGATTTCAATTCAACCCTCATTTATAAATGTCCAGACTGAAATTAGAAGTGACCAAACAACCATTAAGAATAAATGGGAAGAGCTCAAGGCAACAGAGACGCATCCTCCAACGGGGAAACCATGTTCGTATGATCCTACTGACCGCATGGCAGAAAGCCGCTCCCCTTTCCTCCAGTCCCAAAGCACGATGGTGTGGTTGTCATCCAGACCTACCGAAGCCAGCCGCTTGCCGTCCGCTGTGGAGAAGAAAGAAAAAAAACATTCAGTGCATCACAGCCGCCCCCCCCCCCTCCCCTCCGCTTTGGAACAGTTTAGCTCGGCTGTTAGCAACATGAAAGCTGTGCTGTGGGTTTGATCTATGGCAGGTGATTCACTACCACTTGACACACAGAGCAACATGCTGCGGCTGCCTGGGCCAATTAAAGAAAGTGAGACAAACAGCTCTGCCTTGATGTAGTCAAACTGCCGCGGCTACAGCACTGCAGAAGCAGGCTTCTCTCTGTGCCGCTCGTAAATTGGGTGTCTTGTGAATTTGTCCATGTCTTTTGAAACGGCAGCGAAAACGAGGTGTGCCGAAGCCTCTGCGCATGTCATCTCCAATCCACCTCGAAAGATGAACAAAAAGCAGCCGGAGGAAGTTACCGGAGAAGTCCAGGGCGCATACTCCGAGCTGGTGGAACCCCTTCAGCACAGACATGGGCTTCAGTGTCTCCGTGTCCCATATGTGGATGGAGGAATCTCTGCCAACCTGGATCCACAGCAACAACAGCAACAACAACGACAAAATGACACAGTATATTCAAAAAGCTTTTAAGCCTCTCCTGGGCCCAGGGAGCCATGACTCACACGCACATGGAAAAGACTAAATGTTTCATGTAAGAGGCGCTTGCAGCTACCTGGCCTGTTGCTACAAAGTCCTTGAGGGGGTGTATAGCCAGACACAGGATGTCATCGTCATGGCCCATGTAGAAACGCTGGGTGTTCTGCTGTCGGTTGTAAACGACGCCGATGGCAGCCGCATGGTAGACGATCTCCCCCGTCTGTGTGTAGAACAAGTTGCTCCTGCAGTCGTAGCCTCTGTAGCTGCAGATCACACAGGAGAGGACACACGTGTTTGATTAAAGTCACTTGTTGTGGTGGAGGCAGCTCAGTGCAAGCACTTTGAATGCATGAGCATGTGGGTTCAATGCCCAGTCTCTCCATCCACCCACAGAGCACAGGCATTCGTGTCTGATTAGGTCATGTCATGTCATGTCATTTTCAACCGGGTGTCTCTACCAGTATACATTGGGTCATTCAGGGTATCAGTGTTGGGGCCCGGGACACTGCGACAGGGTCCGAAGCAGGATTCGAACTCTGCTTCCAAAGCTCTAACCACTGAGCCACTGCTGCGCCAGCATCAGCTACAAGTGTAGCTATAAACAACCCTTTTAGTCAGGTTCCCCAACAGGTCTTTTAAATTCATATTTCACTGTTGGCCTGATGAGGGAAAATCCGCTCCAATTTTACTACATTTACAATCTATGGTGGTTTTCAAAGCTTATGACTTCCTGTATGAGTCGCGTTCGCCCATTCCCACAGTCCCATACAGCTTCTCTATATGCAAAGTTTTCTCTGTCACACACCAGTTATGCAGCTGTCAGGGGCAATTTTGAGTTCAATATTTTGCCCAAGGACCCTTATGCATGCAAACTGAGAAAGCTTGGGACTGAACCACCAACCATCCGGTTGGTGGATGATCCCTTCTATCAATTGGTAGTTTATGATGTCAGTGCCTACCCATGAATGAAGTGTAGCTTCACTCCGCTCCCCGGCGCTCGCTCCCTCTTCTTCATGACTGTCGCTCGATGCTTCTCTTTGCACTGCTCTTTGAGCTGAGGTAGATCTTCTTTATAAACCTGTGCACGTGGAGTTCAAAGTACATTTCATCTGCTTATCTCAATAAATTGATTTGTAACATGATTAACAGGGTTGCGGCTTCTTTATAAACCTGTGCACGTGGAGTTCAAAGTACATTTCATCTGCTTATCTCAATAAATTGATTTGTAACATGATTAACAGGGTTGCGGGGGGGGGGGACATCTTTGATTTGGAAACGAACCTGTCGTCGATACGTGAGCTGCGTCTCCTGCTCGATTTCGGAGTCCATCTCAGGTACATCTGACTGGTCCGAGTCCGACTCCTCGCTGTTCGAGTCAGCCAGTGTCTCTGCAGGCAGAACCAACGCTGCATCACAGCTCAACGCTCCAACCCTCAAACGCCTCTTACATCACACAAATGTCGAACTGCGCGCAGTCCCTTCCCAGCAGAGGTGAGGGTCGATCATGTCATAATACTGTGACATCTCCTATTTGTCGGACAGCCGCGCTTGGCAGTGACACATCGCAAGACAAATGTATTAAAATGCTGATGCAGCAGAGCGCAGCGAAGCCATGCCAAGACAAGGCAATAAGCAGAACTGGCAGCTAAGGGCGGCTACTTAGAAGATCCATTAAGGAAATTAAAAGGCAAGGCAGTTAGTATGTGCTTTAATTTCAGAGAGCACAGCTGCGCTCTGCCTCTGGAAAAAATATGACTTGGGAATGACAACGCAATTATACTTTCCAAGCTCCCTTCGCTTTATTAGATTTGTCTTAATTAATGTGAAGGCCGCTCCTTTGTAGAGCTTTTAGAAATGATAGTTCATGAAAAAAAAAGTATTGGTTGGAGCAATCTAGTGCATTGCTCTCTGGTGGTTTCACACATTAAGTTCACGTTGCTTGTAAGAGAAGTAAGAGCCCACACATTACACCTACATTCCTATAAACCTTTAAAGGTAAATAAGAAACGTACCACGGCACATCATTTCTTTTAACAGGCTGGCTTAGGGCAATTAACCTCCAATCGCGGGAACAGTTGTAGCTTCTTACAGCCAGAAGTAAAAGTAAGTCAAGGTGAATCCATTATGATTTTCTCGCAGTCTGTAACACCGTTTCTCTAGTTGTTAAACCTTTCACTATTTCATGATACTTCTGGTGCTTGTGTGAAGCTAAACTGATCATGTCCTGAATACAAACAGCAAAATATCATCATTAAGAGGTTCAGTCAGAAAGTGCGTAATCGTGTCACGTATTCCCCAAATAAAACCTGCACATTCTGTACTCCATTATTTAAGTGGGAGTCTGAGTTGACATCAAACGGCCCAATCTGATAATGTCTTGTTGGCTCGAGCCACTGGTTTTTGTGAAGTAATCAGCAATGCACTCACGATGCTGCCAAAAAGGGAGCAGGCGAAGCTATACCTCGGGAAATTGTAATGGCCACTTCCCCCCTATGTTCACCCTGGATCTCACAAGTAGCTGCTATGGCCGACGGAAGATTCAGCCTGGTCACATTCCAGAGAGTAAAAACTTCAGGGGGGAAATGAGGTTAGAGAAAGGGTGTCTTCTCACCTTGAGGCGCTATGTGCAGAGCTTCTTTCGACTTTCTCTCGGGGACAAACTTCCACTGGAACACGGAGTGATCAGCACCACCGATTGTGATCACCCACTGGTAGTCGTGTGACCATCTTGCATTGGTTATGTGGGCTGAATGACCCAAATACTTTTTAAATTTCGCCCCTAAAGTCAAGAGAAACCATATCGGTGACAAAGACAGACAGTGAGAGGCTTCACGCTACGTTTAAAAGCCAGGTCTTCTTTACCTTTTTTGATACAGGGATACCGTAAAAGTTTGACTAATCCATAGTCATCAGCTGTGACCAAGACTTGATTGTTAAAGTTGGCATCCACGGAGTTGATATCATTGATGTCCGAGTACTTGGGCCATATTCCGTTAACCTCGGGCCCCAACACACATGTCCATGATGCCCATTGTACCAGCTTCAATTCTTCCCTGTTGGTCACCTCCTTCCCACCTCAACAAAGGAAACACACATGTGGTCTCACCAAGCAGCTTGACTAAAACACTACTTTGATATCGGTCCAGGAACATCGGCGGCCCCGCACTTACTTGGCATCCTGTAGAAGAGCCTCCTGCCGCTGCCGTTGTTGGTCTGCAGGTATTTGCTGTCCGTGGACCAGTCCATGTGTGTGATGAAACTGTTGGAGCCGATGCACTCGCCCACTTTCTTGTACCTCTGCACCACGCCGTAAATATCCACCGAGTTATCATTGGAGCCGACGGCCAAATGGGCCCCATCAGGAGAATACTTGAGCTCATGAATGGCCTCCTTCCTGTCCTTGATGTGGACCACTTCTGTCATATCTCTGAAAAAAATGCGGTTCGAATACAGGAATGAAAGGCTCGTGCAGCAAAAGAGTCCGTCGTCCAAGCGGGCATTCAGAGGGGATCACAATCTCTCTTTGGCTCTTTGTACTGTGGACCCACCTGACTCTTAGAACAGTGAAGGAGCCATCCTTCATCCCCAGCGCCAGGTGAATGCCATCGGTGCTCACAGCAGCACAGCGGATTGGCTCCTCCATGTTACAGCGGGCTATTAAAGCATGATCTATAAGGCTCCATATCCTTTGGACACAGAGGAGGCAGAAGACAAATGAAGAGGAGAAGCGGTGATGAGATTAAAAAGGGTCAAACAACCAGAGCAGAAAAAAGTCTGCATGTACAAAATGAATGGGCAGTGGAATTGGTTGTGATGTTGCAGGGCTCTGCCCTGCTGTGTTTTTGTCCACATATTCATCTTTCATCATCGCTGACATGTTTTGCTCCGTGTAGGATGATTTAATGGGTCATGAGTGGAGAAAGTCACAGTCAGATCCATTCAGGATGCCTCTTCTACTGAATACTCGCTTTTCATCTTATCCTTTTTAAAGAAATAATAATGTGCACATATATACATATATAAAATAAAATAAATAAATAAGCAAACATATAGTGTCTCATGTGTTTTTTTAATGTAGCCATAGAAGTCATGGAAGAAAACTCAGTGCCTTTCATTGACTGCTGATTTCTAACCAAACACATGGAGAAATACGTATCAATAACCCAGGTCTGTATATTTAGATGGAGATTATATCACTGATATGAGCAGCCAAGGACACAACATTGTCCAAACTGTGGCACCGGAGGATCAGAGCCCGCCATAAACAACAAATCTTTAAGCGACACGTCGAAAAAAAGTGAGAGTTGTGTACTAAATACTAATGAGTTCAAGGAAGGAAAGAAAATATAATCATAGTCCAAATACCTGTCAGTGACACCTCACCTGACTGAACGATCATCACTTCCTGTCATGGCCAGAGGCTTGGTGGGGTGCACGGCCAGCGCCCACAGCTCGCCCTCACAATGGCCCTGCATGATGAGGAAGGGCTTGTTGCGGTCGTGAACCACCACCTCAAAGATTTCACTGTCCTGAGTGCCCACCAGGATGTGATCTCCCCGCCAGCACACACTCCGCACAGACAGCCCTGTTAAAAACACACGCTCATGTATATAAAGCGCCAAATAGCCGGCGATGCAAAGACAGGAGACACGTGAAGACCTGATCGCAGACAGACAGTGCTGATACAATCATTAAAACAGACGGGACAAGGATAATAAAGAAAGCGGCAGAGGCAACCTAGTTTTCTGACAGGAAGTACACTCACAGGACATGTTGGCAAGCTGATCTGCATCTGCCTCTGGTCAATACAGTGACACCAGGATGGAGAAAGCATGTGCTGTATATTGATGTGAATACAACATCTGCATACAGCATGACACTACAACAGAACCTGGACTGACTAACGACAAGAGGAAGCAGGGCGACAGAAGGACTCTTTACAAACAGACTGACATGGTTTTTAAGCTCCGCCCTCTATGACTTTACCCACCTCTGCTATTTTCACTTCTAGCTACTCGTTAGGTCCCACATTACAAATATGGGGAAAATGGAAGAAGAAGAAAGAAAGCATTAGTGGGACACAGTCTGGCCTCCAGCTTCCTTTCCATCATATTCAAGAACCAAGATTCAAGAAGAAGCTTGACCTCACCTTTATATCCTTGATCCGTTTCCCTGAGATCAATGACAGTAATTGGTTTGAAGTTGAGATCCCACAGCCGGACGCAGCCATCTCGGCCCCCGGTGGCGAAGCCCTCTTCACAGGCATTCATGCTGAAAATCCCTGACTGGAGGAAATGACAAGCTGTCAGTGAGGATCTGTACAATAAATGAGCAGCAGCAGAACCAGCCCCAGCTACACACAGTGATGCTGCTGCTGCTGCTGCTGCTGCCGCTCGGCCAGGCGTGTGTTTAACAGACCTGCTGCTGCTGCTGCTGCTGCTGCTGTGGCCTCAAGATAACACAGGGCTTCATGGACAAGTGATCATATTCTTATTAGCATTAGACAGCTTTACCAATGCTGCCATGTGCCTTAAAATCACTGTACATACACAAAGAGGCACCTTGCTGAAAGCCCAGTGAGGTATTTAGTGATACAAAAAGCAGCAACGAACATTCACCGTCCCCTCCCCCATCCATCCCCTCACCCAGCTGTTGATCCCATAGATATCATTTAATCCTGTTGAGCAAAAGGCTGATCCTTTTCCACTGAGTAGATTCAAACCGAGCCAGCGTGCATGGCCTCCACCCCGGGCAAGTTAATAAATGCGTTTATTGTAGTCCCTCTACAAATGGTGCAGCAGCCTGACCCACAAACCACAAAATGAAATCAACTCTTTTTTTATTTTTTTGGAATTTTTATTAAACTTACCCCATGAGCTCCCTGCACCATCCTCATCAGATTGATCCCCTTCCACACGTAAATGTCACCGTTCAGGGCACCGGAATACGTGACCTCATCCTTGGCGCATGCGAGGCAGAGGATGGTCTGGAGATCCCCGGTCTTGCCGAAAACGCCGCGTTTAGGTGTGAGAGCATTACCACATAAGCTCCAGAACTGTGAACACAAACAGAAAGAGTGGAAGTGCACGGAAGCTAATAATCCCCCGTGTAATCCTGTCCTGAAAGAGCAAATGGATAATTATGCAGAATTTGGCGACAGTAGAGTGAAAATCATTTCTGGTTTGATGCACATGGACACACATGCACGCACACACACACAATTGATTCCCATTGAATTGTGGACAATCAAAACAAACCCTCATTCCTGGACGGCCAAAATATGCCTGAACACGATCTAATCACAATTCAATTCTTGCTCCAACATCTACCAGTAATTATGATCCGTCTCAATGGGACTGACCCCATGGTCCCAACAAGGTAAATGATCATCACACACAGACCTTGAAGGGACACTAAGTCAAATTCATTGTCCCCAACCCAACATATGCACGTGACCGCGGCGTCTCTTACTGGAGGGGGGGGGGGGTGGTCAGTGCTCCAACCACCTGATCAACATGCACAGACACAGACATGCACACACACACACACACAGGTTCATTATTAATGAACAGGGTCATTGGGATGCACAGGCACAGGCACAGCCTCATCTAAGCGCTAAATCCATCAGGCCAGAGGAGGCGAGGGCAAAAGAGAGACGCTCTGTCTGCATGGAGATGAGCTCACAGGGAGAAAGCTCACCGAGGGCATCTCAAACGGTGAGACGCGGCCGTCGACTCGCGAGGCCGAGACGCACTGATCGGCGGCAGGGTGGGGACGTGGCGGGTGCGCGGCCCTTATTTTACCTCTCGGTTAGCAGGCATTTGCAAAAATACACATCAAAGATTCCACCTCATGCCACGGTGATGCTGAAAAATGAGTTTATACAGGTGGTTGTTTGCGGTTTGTTATCACACGGGGAAGTGATGTGCAGAGCCCCGACAGCCAGAATGCACAAATTAGCTCCTTGACAGCGAGGGCCTGTCTCTCCCTCACTAACACCTCTCCTCCTGACTGATAGGGCTGCTGTCTGCTAACAGGGGGTGGGGGTGGGGGTGGGGGGTGGTGATGGGGGGGATCGATTATCAGACACGAGCATCGCAGGCTCAGATACAGGCCCGTCATCGAACATCTGAGGCCCGCACCTCAACACAAGACTCTTTGTTTCCTGTGCTCCTCGCTAAACTCCAGAGGCGGTGTTTGCAAGTGCTTCATTGTGAGTTTGAAGGTTAAGCGTTGGAGATTATAGTTGCCTGAAATGTGCACGTGAGAATGCGGTCGGTGGAGGTTGTTGTGGAGAGTTTATTGCCCAGTCTGTTGCAGAGAAAGCGCGGGGGGGGGGGGGGGGGGGGGGGGGGGGGGGGGGCGTTTCGCTGCCCGCGACTGATAAGGTAGTAAGACACGTACGGGCGCCTGCTGTAATCCACCAGCAGGAGACGGGAGGCTGGAGGGGTTTATAATGAGGCCAAGCGGGAGGAAGGTTCAGCGGGAAAGGGAGGAGAGGAAAGGTTGAAATGTGCTGGAAAATTAAACTGCCTTGGGTTGAAATCAAGAACTGGTACTGGAAGAAATGTATAATTTCTTAAGACCCCTTAATTAACATGCCGCGACACAGTGGAAGCTGCCGCTCTTCACCCAGGATTAGTGCTGTGTCATCAGCTCACTTACCTCAATCACTGTTGCAGGAAAAACCTTTTACATGTAATTAATGCGGAGAGGTTTGTGGCAGAATGGCCACGGCACTCATCCTTGTAACGCACTCATACCCCTCGTGTCGGGCCGTGACCCAGAATGGTGTTAAAGCATGAAACACTATAATAGCAGAGGTCACTTCTGGAGCACTTCACTGTAAGGGACACTAAACCACTGGCTGTCAGGGCTGCTGAGGGCTGATGTCTTAAAAGCCACTGTCAGTTATCCACGTGGTGTTTGTGCCCACAAACACACGAATGCACGGGCGAAGCGGTTGTGTTTGTAAAGTGGCAAATGTCTTAATGTTATTATACATGTTGGACAAGAGTTTTTACAGACTCTTCCCTGAGATGGTTCACACAATAGGACATCTCATCTTTTACAGATGATTTCCTGTCCTGTGTCTATTCTATTTCAAAGGTCCATTCCTATTGTCAGACATGGGTTTTAAAATAATTGTTTTTAGGGATGTATAATAATCCCCTGTATGTATGAAATCTCATACAACAGGACTGGATCCTCTCCACCCAGGCAGCCACGTTTCACCACCATGTTTTTTCAGTATCCTACTGTATAACATAAAAGCAACACAGCTTTCTATAGGTTGAATTATTGATTAAGGTTCTTCTGCATGCTTGGTAAAGAGGTGCAAAGTTAAGGGTACTTAGCTGCAACATAATACTTTGTCTGTCACAGTCATGTAATCAACACTATGCGCTTCAATGTAGGATTAAGGCACAATTACACCCCATATGTGATACATATATGAACACTTGAAATGATTGGACAAGACTCTTCAGGTAGTGTAGAGGTTTGACCGCAGTGAAACCTCTCATGGCCCTTTGAATGGGCCGTGAGAAGTTATTCTGCTTGAATTCACCTTTTTGATACGTTATATGGATATTCTGAGCATGTAATGTCAATTTTTCATTCATCTCGATTTATCTATTTATCTATTTATTTATTTATTTACTCAGTTACTTATTCATTTATCTATTACAGCTATCAGATGTACGCCAACAAGTATGGGGTAGCAAGAGGTTAACGTAACATTTTAAGGGCTCGCAAGAGAAACAGTTGGGAACCACTACGCCTCAAGTGGCAGTATAATCAAACAAAGAAAAACACAACTGTCTGTATAATTACAAGGAGGCGTGTCAGGAGTGGAAACATTGCCAGCGACCCTGCTCCTCATCACAGGGGTTGTTCGCCTCAGCCTAGTAGTGGGGTGGATTACTGGGGCTAAATCTCCTGGATTGTGCTATAATCACTGAGCGAGCGCAGGGCCGGGGAGCAGATGTCACATGGTCTACGGGGGGAAGGCTGGGGAATTATGTGGGACAATTGCTGGATTGCCTTGGCATCGGCAAACCCGAGTGGAGGGAGGAGAAAGACTGTGAGGATTCAAGCAGGGACTAGGGGGAGTGTTCTGCGGCCGCAGGGTGTTTCTGTGCCACGGCGGTGGGGGAAGCGTTCATGTGGGTGTGTGTGTGTGGGGGGGGGGGGGGGGGGGGGGGGGGGGGGGGGGGGGGGGGGGGGGGGGAATTACTAGAGAAGGCAGGTCAAGCTGGATTGGGATGAGGGAGTCATCAGTGAGATGCTGCACCAGTGCGAAATGCACACAGTGGGCTAAACCACCCCCGCTGCATTTGAGTGTGCTGCTATGTAACCCTTGCAGGGGCCTGTGGGCACGTTCCCGATCCAAGCTTGATTCACTCAGTGTTTCGGAAATGCGCTTCCTCCATGGCTGTGCACTCCATGCGATTTCATAATGGCCGCGCCACTCAAGGAACACCACTACATGTCCCAAGGGAGGGTTTGGCGAAAGACACCCTGCATGAACTCATTGAAGATTTATGAACACCACTCTGCTGTGAAAAAGAAGAGATAGAGATAGGGCCCTGAAGGGAAGTGAGCGCAGCTGCAGTTTGTACAGCGGAGAGGTTTTCAGAGCTGAATGAGGGACGGCTGAAAGGAGCACATAGCAGAGTCATGGTCCCCTCTAAAAAGGAGACCATTTCCCTGCTCTGCAATGCAGATTATAAAAAAAATAAAAAAAATCTGAGAGGAGACTGAGTCACTGCCTCTCCTACTCATATGAAAAAAAAGCCTAATATGCATGGAATCTGGAATAAAGCAAATTTGCATACATCTATTTTAAGGCTTTGATATGGTCATGGTGATAAAGGGGAGGAGGCAGGAGGAGAGAGGGAAGGGGCGCGGAGCCCGGAGATTCTCCAAACTTCCTCAACAATCCTAA
Source organism: Chascanopsetta lugubris (assembly GCA_016785325.1). Taxonomy (NCBI): domain Eukaryota; kingdom Metazoa; phylum Chordata; class Actinopteri; order Pleuronectiformes; family Bothidae; genus Chascanopsetta; species Chascanopsetta lugubris. Next base: position 64,345 of record JAFBJT010003113.1, on the reverse strand, counting down.
TCTGTTCCAATATACTTATGCAAATGAGGGTTTGAGCTCTCATCTGAAATGTAAGGGATGTGAAATGACCAGGAGGCAGCAGCGGTACCTTGATGTGTTTGACACCGCAGCTTACAAGCTTGCTCGGTTGGTACAAATCCCACGATATGTCAAATATCTGCAGGGGGGGGAGAGAAAACATACAAAGCGTTAAGGTGGGCAAGCGTCTGACACAGGCTTACAAATGAAGCAAACACCACAAATTGGAGTCTAGACTTCGAAATGATCAATTTCGCTGCTCAAGGATAAAGTGAAGCGAGGCAAGAGCGAATGCGGCGGATGTGATTATAAAGTGTGTGGGCTGGGAGTTAGAACACAACAGGCGCCGGTATTTCATCTTTTTAAGATTCCTTTTCATTAGCAGTGCACCCTCTCAGAAGGGCTCTGAAAAGCTCGCAATCAATCAGGCCTAACTTGTTTATGTCCCCTTTGGGCAGTCGCTCCATCCAACATTTATAGCTAATTGATGTGGTCGATAGAGAGCTTGTGCCGGAGACGGGGGGTGGGGGGGTGGGGGGGGGGCTAAGTGTTTACCCTGTCTGTGTGACCGGGAGCGGCTGCCAGGATCTTCCCTCTCCTCCAGTCCCACACGCAGATTGTGTTTTTGGAGTCCAGGCCCACGGACACCAAGCACTGCGAAGAGAGCAAAAAGGGGAGGCATCGTCACAGACTGAACGGACGCTGCTCGATCGCGCTAATCACCGCGAAGAAACAAACTCTGCTACCTCCACTACAGCAGCACGGCTGGCCAGTGATGAGCGGGCTAATAACTCCTACGGAGCAGAAGAGAACAGTTGTCCAGCCCCTGGCACTTCCACTGAGCACACATTTGAGTGCTTTTGCAGGAGGAGCCTCCTATGGCTGAGTGAGCGAGTGAGTGAGCGAGTGAGGGAGCGAGTGAGTGAGCGAGTGAGTGAGCGAGTGAGGGAGCGAGTGGGCAGAAGAAGCAGCAGCGGCGGAGCAGAGGAGGAGAGGCGAGAGCAGCT
>JAFBJT010003113.1:36176-59394 GCA_016785325.1 Chascanopsetta lugubris | reverse complement strand
GGCCGGTCGGTCGGTCGGTCGGTAGGTTGGTAGGTAGGTAGGTAGGTAGGTAGGTAGGTAGGTAGGTAGGTAGGTAGGTAGGTAGGTAGGTTGGTTGGTTGGTTGGTTGGTTGGTTGGTTACAGTAACTACAACCAAACTGAGAAATACTCTCATGCGACATGTGAGATTAAAGGTGCAGTGTGTAGGTTTTCTAAGGGTGAGGTGACTCAGTGAATATTCCTCCCCTTAGCCCCCCCCCCCCCCCCCCATTCAAGCATGTAGGACAACCGATAGTAACAATCAGTCCATTGTCCATTCAGGGCTACTGTCAAACATGGCAACCTCCAGAGAGAGGACCAGCTCCAGACGTGAATTGTCCCATTCTAGTGAATTAAAACCACGATTCATACTCTATAGAGATTACAAGCTTCTAAAAACTTGAGTAAATTACATTGTATTTAATCGCCACCAGTAGTAAAAAAAAAAAAAACTAAAAAAAAATTTGTACATACTGCACCTTTAAGACCTTTCAGACATCTTCTGTTTCCTCTCCCTTCAGAATCTGGAATGCTTTGACCAGTAACTATGGCAACGTGATGGCGGTGGACTGGAAAAGCTCTCGGGCTCGCTCCCTCCACATCCCCACCTTCAACCGGGAGGACAAACCTGTGAGTGACTCCGCCCCCTCCCATCTCATCACTGTCCCACTTTCTGTTCACCCCCCCCACCCCCCTCACCCCCACCCCACCAAATCTCATCGTCCGTTCATCTCACAAATCTGAAATACTCATTGTGCCAGGGTTTAGCGCTCTGATTAAACCCCCCTCCCCCTCTTCCTCCTCCTCCTCCTCCCCCTCTTCCCCCCCCCCCGTCCCTGTCTCTGTCCAGAGGAGGACTGATGTCGCCGCCGAGCTGTCGGACGATGAGGAGCTGAGGGAGCAGCTGGACATGCACTCCATCATCGTGTCCTGTCTGGCAGAGGAGCCTGTGTGCACAGCAGAGCAGGCGGGTTTCGCACCGACCACCATCCTCTCCTGTGACACGCGTGTCCCTGTGACGAGTAATAATAACCTCACTCTCTCTCAGGTCATCGAGGAGATCGAGGAGATGATGCAGGACTCGCCCGACATGGAGAGCCGGCGGCCGCATCATCCGTCTCAGTCGGACCCGTCCGTGCTCTCACTGGACGTCCAGCGGTCCACCAGCAGCCCCGGCTTCAAGGACAGTAAGTGTCCCCCGAAATGATCGAATGCGTCGCCTATGTGCAGGCACCAATACATCGAGATATGCCTTCTAGTTCTGAATTGATGTTTTAATTTTGCATGCGGATCTTTGCTCATCATTTATTGTTCCAATACAGATGATTGGATAAGACTGATAAACAATATCTGGAGCCGATATGCATTTAAAGAATCACGTACAGGTGCAGCGTTTTAAGATTTGGTAACACCTAGTTGTGAAGTTGCATGTGGCATCCATCACCTCAGCTTACGTGCAGGAGAACCAGTGGTAGACCTCAGTTGTCATGAAAACTCTTTGAATGGGCTCATCTAAGGGGAGTGGGAACAAAAATCCATGTCGGTGATTTTGAAAATGTCAGTATGCAATTGTTTTGTTGTTTTTTTTCTCTATCAATAAAAGTGACGAAAATGATTAAAATCCTACACTCTGCACCTTTAAATTGACAACTAGTGAAAAAAAAAAATAAAACGACATTTTTTGTTGGTCATTCTTTGGCGGTTATGTCCTATATTTCAGCCAGCCACTAGGGGGCCGTCATCAATCTTTGCACACAGTCTGAGACAGCACTGGAAGGATTATTGTGATCTTTTGATGGGATTGACCGAGCGCAAGAAAATGAAAATAGAGCAAATGACGTGATCTGGTGCTCTATAGAAAATGAATTCAGTCAAATTAACTTGACCCTCCGAGGCGGGGGGGGGGGGGGGGGGGGGGGGGGGGGGGGGGGGGGGGGGGGGGGGGGGGGGGGGGGAAGCACTTAGAACGGACGGGGAAACACTGAGCTGTATGAAATATGGACATTTCTTTACTTCAGGCACTTTCAGACTTTTACTCTCAAATTGTGTGTAAAGTGACAAAGTCACTGAATCAATTCCTCATGCCATCTGCATTTGCACCTTTAAGAGGTGCAGTGTGGCCTGTGTGAGTTTCTAACCCTCCTGTGTGTGTGTGTGTGTGTGTGTGTGCGCGCGCGCGCGGTGCAGGCGCGCGGACGCTGAGCGTGGCCCAGCTGAACGAGCGCCTGGAGGAGACGGAGGCCGCCATCCGGAGGTTCTCGGAGGAGCTGGTGCAGCAGCTGGCTCTGAGGGACGAGCTGGACTTCGAGAAGGAGGTGAAGAACACCTTCATCTCGGCGCTCATCGACGTGCAGAACCGGCAGAAGGAGCAGCGCGAGCTGCTGAGGAGGAGGAGGCGGCCGAGAGGCGGAGCCGGAGCGCCGCAGGGACAGGCGGAGAAAGCGGTGGCGTCGGTGAGAACCTTTTCGCTCCTTTTCGCCGTCGCTCCTCGTCCCTCAGTGTCCCGACTCTGTGTCTCCATGCTCCCTCCGTGATTCCTCTCTGCTCTCACCTCAGCGCTTCAGCATGGAGGGACTCTCCTCTGTCATTCAAAACAGCTTCCGGCAAACCTTCGGGAGCGGCTGCAGTGAACGACAGGTCACTCCTCTTTCCTCCCTCTGCTGCTTCTCTCCTCTTTGTCTCTCTGATATCAGGACGCATCTTCTCGTCTCACCCCCGCTATTCCTATAAACATCTCTCTCTCTCTCTCTCTCTCTCTCTCTCTCTCTCTCTCTCTCTCTCTCTCTCTCTCTCTCTCTCTCTCTCTCTCTCCCTCTCCCCCCGATATCCGTGTGCACAGTATTTGACCACAGTCATCCCGTATGAGAAGAGAGGACACCCTCCTTCGATGGAGGACCTTCAGATTCTGACCAAGAGTGAGTTTCTTTCTCTCGACCAATCACAGTTGAGCGTCGGGGGGGTGGGGCGGGGGTGGGGGGCGGGGGTCAGTCTGTGACTGACGCTCTGCTCCGTCCTCAGTCCTCCACGCCATGAGGGACGACAGCGACAAGGTGCCCGGCCTCTTAACAGACTACATTCTCAAAGGTGAGCAACACGCTCTCGCTCTCTTCGATGTACCTAATAAAGTGGCCAGCGTGTGTATGTGCAGGCAACACTGGCTTCAATGACCACACAGGTGTATTTGCATCGTTGCTAATCATCGCGACATGTTCATCTCAGTGAGCAGCTTTAGGAGTTCCAGTTCCGTGTCTCTTCTAAATGTGTTCTAAAAAGTTCCCGTGGCTTTATTCTGAAAGTCCCACAGTTTGGGACGAGTCAGGTCCCGCTCGGAAAACTGTTCCTTCGGTGGTAGAGTGTTTTACTCATCACAGTATCAGCATATTTTCATTAAAAAATTTTTTTTTTTTCTCTTACCATTTTGCTTTTATCCTTGTTTATAAAATTGTACCATGTTGCACTATTTATTCATTTCAACCTTTTATCTTTACTCTATGTTTCCAATAGTTGTACTTTTTTGTTTAAATACAACATTTCACATAACATGTTATCCATAGAGACTTATATCTGAGGGCGGATGGAGAGGCTGGGAATTGAACCCATGACCTCATGCATTTCCAGGCACATGCTTTACCACTGAACTACACCCACTATAATATGCATATAATATAATATCATGGAAACCTTTGATTGAACATCAAACACAGTCAAAGCGATGCACTGTAAACAATGTCTGAGCTCTGTCTGTCTTTGTTTGTTTGTTTGTTTGTTTATTTCACATCATCCTCTTTCCACCCCTCCATCTTCTCTCTCTCTGGGCCTCCTCGTCCCTCTGACGCCTCCACAGCTCTGGTGTGAGCGCGGGATGGAGAGGTTTGTGCCACACCCACCCAGTCATGTGCGCTGTGCTTGTTGTTGGAGAGCGCCCCCTCTCTGCCGCCGAGGTGTAGTGCAGTCCGACCCCCATGTCTCCCCCCTCATCCCCGCCCCTCCCCCTCCCCCATCTCTCCTCCTCACACGGTGATGACACAGTACAGCGTTGTAGTGTCTCACAGAGAGAATGACCCACTGTAGAGTTGTACTCACCCTGCTGGTTTAAATCCCTCACAGCACCCGGCCTCTGTTTCAGACATGTGTCACGTTGGATGCTTGAGCGTAGAGTTGACGTGGTGGAACTTTCGCAGGTGTCTCCCCTTGTGTTTCTCCTCCTCTCTCACTCCGTCTCACCTCCCTCTGTGGTGCCTCTCCTCTGATCTTCACCTCTGTTGTTCTTCCAGTGCTTTGCCCCACGTAGATGAGAGGGACGGTGCTTCCGTCTCCGCAGAAGCTTCCAGTAGTTTACCATGGCAACTGAAGAGAGAAGAAGACGCGTTGTATTTCTTTAAAAACATTTTTTTTTTTTTAACATAAGCACACTTAATTTATTCTTGCATGTTTTCTAAACTCAACATGTGCCCTTAATATTGTGTTCTTGACCCACTCGTATTTATTTGACGTGCAGTGTTGTGATTTTCAATTTTGTATGTTCCTGTGAAATTTTTTTTAACTTCACGTCAGTGTGTTTTTTTTTTGTAATGATTTTGCACTGTGGAACAAATAGTTTGAAATAGATAGATTCTAGGAGAATTGTGCCCTGATGGATGAACCAGCGTAGCAGCTGCTGTGTTTGGGAAGTACTTTGCTGTTGTTTTGAAGTACGAGCACATTTGCGATGCAAAGGGCTTCCTATCATCTCAAGTGCTTCTTATCCACCGAGCAATGAACAAATGCACCAAGCACATTAAACACAGACGCTGCAGTAATGGAGGATTGAAACACTTTAAAGGGCCAGTGTGTAAGATTTAAGTGCAATGATTTCCATTTTTTATTGGCAGAAATGGAATGTAAGATAATATGATCATCTGAATGTACACACTTTTCATTTTCTTTCCCTAAAGTGAGCCCTTTGATTTCCAGCCGGAGCGAGTCCTCTCTATGGAGGCCGCCATGTTGCCACCACCATGTTTTTTTTTTTTACAGTGGCACCTAAACATCATTTGAGTTTTGGACTTAAAGCTTAAAGTGTGAGAAGTGACAATTTGCAACTTCACCACAAGGGATCACCGAATCCTGCACATTGCACCCTAAATGACCCACGACGCAAAATGTCATTTTCCACTCGTATAAAATTGTGAACAATTAATCGATATTTTTCTAGACAAATAACTTCACCACACACCTCCACTCAGCACATACAGAATCCTTTGTATGTGAACGCAGCATCATGTGCTTTTATAACAGCCTTCATCAAACCTGCAGACATAGCACCCTCATCATCATCATCGTCATCCTGTGGAGGATGAAGAGCTAATAGACTAACAAACTAACTATGCACTGGAGTGAATATTTTATTATGACGGCTTCACTGTCTGTCCCTCTGTGACGCTCACTGTGCACATGCAGGGCAACAACACTGTGACTGGGCATTGTCTTTTCTCCCAAGGATTCTACCAGCTGCCTTTGCTGTCGCCTGAACTTTTGTATATTTATTTATTATAACTAACTTATTTTCTGTGAATGTTACAAGATGTGATCTACTTACAGCAATGGCGTCATTGTTGATGTATTTTGTAAATATCTTATTTCAAATATACAGATGAAATCTCATTTTTGTTTGTTGTTTTTTTATGTTTTGTATTTCATAAGCACATATATATGTGCTTTATTATGTAGTGTTTTTGTACTATATATATATATATTTGTGTGTGTGTTTGCCACCACTAGATGGGGCCAAATCCTACACCGTGAACCTAATCTTGTGTGTATGATGAGTCAGCGTCCTCTCAGTCTGCCTACTCATGTTTAGTTGTGGATTGCGTCATAGACGTTTCCTCACTTCTGGCTCTGGTTAGTGAAACTAACATCAGCATTTATTCTTTATGTAAGTCTCTCATTGCACAATAGGTTTCCACCATGTGTCACATGTTCACTGAAGAGATCCAGATGTGGACTCCAAAACACCCAACCCCTGGATCAGAATCACAACAGACCCTTTGATGTGAAAACAATGAAATATTGTTACATATTGTCACACAAAGATGCAGATTATTATTATCATTATCATTTTTTTAAGCATGATTCCACATCCGTCTCTGTTTTGACTTTTGGCTTAAACCCTCAGAAGACAGATGTTATTCATTGGTCCCCCACAGACACATGGAACCTGGAGTCATGCTTGTCTGGACGCTGTTAATGGCCGCACAGTCCTGCTCCTCATCCGTCTCCGAGAGCTGCGAAACATCTGTAAAACATTTGTTTTGGCCGAGATAAGATTTCCCCAGCGCTCTACCAGCGCTGAAACACAACAGTGTGGCCAGGACGCAGAGCTGAGAGGAACTTCTCCTGCTGCTGCTGCTGCTGCTGCTGCTGCTGCACCACCACAACAGAGTTTACCGCCCGATCTGAAGGAGTTTTTCCGAGGGACATGGAGACCAGAGGCGTTTGTCTGATGTTCTGTCTCCTGGCGCTGCTGCTGAGTCTCAGCACGGCCCAGCAGAGCAAGAAGAGAGGGGGGAAGAGAGGTAGGACTCCTGCTGTTCACTCGCAGGAACTGAAAACGTCCTCCAGTGTTGCGTCTCTGAATGACTTTTACATGCCAACGTGACGTTTCTGCGTTTGTTTTTGCTTTGGTTTGCAGACTCTGTGAACAGTGCAGCCATCGAGGAGCTGAAGAAACAGATCAATGACATCGTTCAGGAGCTGAACTTGATGAAGGAGCAACAGGCCCTTCAAACAGGTACTGCTACTTTAAGCGTTTTCATTTGATTTCATTTGATTTGATTTTTTTAATCGCTTTTTACATTTGTTCAAAAGCATTTCAACAACAGGTCCAGTGTGTGCAAGTGAATCATAATAATCCCTTGAATGTATGGATTGGTGTTTTCATTTCATTAGAATGAGCTCTTTATATATACATCAGGAAGCAGGTCCTCTCTGCAGAGGCGGCCATGTTGCACCGCCTTGTTTTTACAGAAGCCCAGAATGGACAAACTATGCACCTGTTAAGTTCTGAATTGAATTGAAAGCTGCCACAGGTTTGCCATCTAAGTGCTTAGAATGGGGGGGTGAGCTGAGGGGTATTCTGCTGCAGTATGCAACTTCACCACTAGATGTCCCCACATTCATTTAATGTAATTTCATTGACTTTTAAATATTCAACTTTTATAAGAAACAAAATTAATCGTATTACTATTCCATTAGTATGAGCAGGACACTTGTTGCTGTTACCTCAGTGTCAGAGGCTTAGTGGAACCACAGCAGTAGTAATACAACCGCTACCTCATCACTAACATACTGAATCTAAAAGTGTCTTGTGTTATAAACTTGTATTTATAAAAAATAAAATAAAATAAATAACGTGTGTTTACCTCCTGGTTCCTGTGCTGCAGAGACAAATGAAGGTAACTCTTAACCCTTGACTCTTGTCTCACATCCCTCTGCTGTAGTCTGCCTGCGGGGCACAAAGGTCCCGGGGAAGTGTTTCCTGTCCGACCCGGCGAAGAAGACCTTCCATGCCGCCAGCGACGACTGCATCGCCAAAGGGGGCACCCTGAGCAGCCCCCTGTCCGGGGACGAGAACGACCAGCTCTACGCCTACGTCCGCCAGAGCATCGGGCCCGAGGAGCAGATCTGGCTGGGCGTCAACGACATGGTGAGCGAGGGCCAGTGGGTGGACCAGTCCGGCTCGGCCGTGCGCTTCAAGAACTGGGAGACGGAGATCACCCTGCAGCCGGACGGGGGGCGGGGCAAGAACTGCGCCGTCCTGTCCGCCACCGCCAACGGGAAGTGGTTCGACGAGAGCTGCCGGGCGGAGAAGGCCTCGGTGTGCGAGTTCAACATCATCTGAGGCCCGAGGCGGGGGGGGCGCCTCCCGGAGAGAGGGGAGGGGGGGCGGGGGGGGTTGCAGGTGGAGCAGCTGCACACCATGAGGTACTAATACACAATACACTGAAATAACACTACAACAAGCCATTCAGGCTCCATGTGGATACATGAGCTCATCCCACTCGAACGTGAGGACTCATTCAGAACAGTCGAGGTCACAATTGAAACGACAACGTATCAGTCATTCACCAGGGTTTGGCTTCATTTAGTCCCGTGTGTATTATTTAGTGGTACATTCTACGTATTCCCGCACTCTTTGTTTTTCCCCTTTGTTCGTTAAGCTGTCAGGGATCGACTGATTATCGATTTGGCAGATATTTGGTCGTCTGATTCTCTATATCGGCGTTTGGCTCCGACAGTCGCGACACATTTGCTCCATGAGAAAAGAATCAGGACACGTGAAAAGTTTTGTTGTTGCTCGAAATGTAATATGTCGTGTCGTCTTCCACCACTTAGCCGGTAACCCGGGTCACGGGCTGTTCCCACCAGCAGGGTCGATTGGGCCATCAGTGTCAGGGCGGGACCCAAGTGGGATTCAAACCAGCGACCTTTGTTTCCAAAGGCGACTTTCGGAACCACTGGGCCACCGCCGCCCTACGTGTAATATAACACATCAGTTCCAAGTATTAATTATCGGCCTCATTAGCTACTAATACTCAGTAATGGTACAAAAAACCCCACCATGGGCCGACCCCTATAGAACATGCTGTTCATTTGAATGTATTAGATCAAGTTAATAAACATGTAACCTCCCCTGTTGCAGCTCCTTCTTCTCCCTGTTTCTGTGCAGCTGACGTTTTTGGTGGCCGGAGAATAAAAATGCCTCTTGCGCAACGGCTGGAAAAAGCAAAGGCAGAGAAAAGGGAAGAAAAAATGTCATTATCCAAACAATTCTTTGTTGTTTTGCTCTTCTCCCTCCTCGTCACCGCGTCTCACAAGGCCGAGGAATTCGAAGAGTGAAAACATGTTCTCGTCCTTCTGTGTGAGAATCAATGACACTGAAGAGAAGTGAGTCATGTTTAGTCCTGATCTTTCACTGACTGAGCAAAAGAATCATAACAGATCTGATGAAAGATGAATGTTGATGCTGGTTGTTGTTCAGCCGGGTTATGGCTCAGGGGTTAGAGCGGTCGTCCTCTCAACAGACCAACGGTGGTTCGATCCTGGTCTGTGTCCTCAGAAAGATCTTCGGTCCAAATTTGCTTGTACACAGAAAAGTGTTGCACAGATTTGCGATGTGTTTGTGCGAATGAGAAACTCCAAAGAGATTTGACAGATTCACTGAATTAATACAAACTATTTACCAGTTCTGGTACAGTTCTATGTTTGACCTGCATCACAAATTTCTCAGTTAAAGGTGCAGTACGTAAGGTTTTGGTTATTTTTTTCACTTCAGAAAATATTACAAAACAATTGTATTCTGACCTTTTCAAGAATTCATAATCACCGAAATGTTAAATTTTTTTTCCACGAACCCATTAATGTATATCTACATGAGGAGCGGCTCCTCTCCACGGGGGCCGCCATGTTTTTTACAGTAGCACAGAGTGGACGCACTAAACATCTTTTCAGTTTTGATTCCAACTTTACTCGACCATAGGTTCTCCTGCATGCTCAGAAGGGTGAGGGTGAGGTCATGGATACAACATGCAACCTCACCACTAGATCCCACCAAATCGTGCACACTGCACCTTTAAGGTGCCATGTATTTCGGTCAACTGCCGCCGACAGAGGAGGATGCGCGAGGGAGACGCTAATTCCAATCGTCAAACCGTGAGTCCATTCGAATTCCCCAGAGCTCTGACACCTGACTCCTCTCTCACTCTTACACTTCCATGGAACTGACGAGCACAAGGTGTCATCGTCTGATCACCCCCTCACTTTTTACGCCATGAAAACATAGTTTCTGTTCAGACGTCGACGCCTCCACGCCCACGCCCACGCCCACAGTGTCGGGCTGTGACGGAGACGCTGAAGAGACGCTGAGCTGAGCGTCTCTTCAACAGACAGATACTAAGTGTGAGTGATGTTACACGTAGATCTTAATCTGGATACAGTCATTATATGCTCAGGCTTTACACACGAAGATGGCTTCGAGTGTCGTGGTATAATAAGACCTTCAGATTTTTGATGAATTGTCAGACCTCTCTCTGATTCACTCAGGCACCCGTACATTTTCATGGATGTCTTGTTTGCGCATTACAGCATATTATGTGGTTGTATATGCAGCGTGTGTTGAATGCTGAATGCTCCACTCGTTTAACTTGTCTGACTGAAACCTGGAAACTACGCAACCTCCGCTGAACTACAACTCCCAGGTGACCTTGAGTGACCCTGCACAGGTGTGACTCCTCCTGCTGATTGAACTGGTCACACCTGTGCGCACAGACACAACAGTCTCCACGAGTGATGTTTGCCTTTGTCCTGAGGCTCCTGGGGCCGTGGAGACTCCTCCGTGGATGTAAGTGTGCAGAATATTCTGTCTGATGATAATGTTGAAGTCTGGGTTTAAGTTTTTACAGTTCAAAGAAAAAGGGTGGGAGGATTTGCTGAACTACATGAGTTGAAGCTATTCAAAGGTTTTCCCAGATCACGCTAGGACTGGGAAATAAGAAGTATTACTTTCATTATTACAAAGGCTGAATAAGTTTAACTGCTATGAATAGCTCTTTCTTTGTTTTAATGAGTTTTCTTATTGCCTGCCTGCAGTTAAACTCATTCAGAAGCTGAAGTCAGACTTTTAAACTTTAGAAAATGATAATGTGACATCATTGTGATATTTAGACATCATATGATCCATCCCCTGATTTATATCATCCAACCTTAACACTTCCGACCTCCTCAGTGTAAAGTTGACGTCGGACCGAAAGCGACAAAATGAGAAAACCTCAGAAACAGCTTGTTTATATCCGTTTGTATTTCCTCACATCTCCACAACATGTAAAAAAGCTAGAGCTCACAGCTCCTCTAAAAATGTCCCTGTTTTTAACAGGAAATCTCAAAAACACAAACCACTTCCTTGACCGAGTGACCTTTTATCCCGCGAGGCTGCGAAACGGAGGAGAAACAAAGAAGCAGATCCAGCGCGAGATTCCCTCGAGATCAAAAACCTGCAATACTCGACACTCAAAAACTCCCACACCGTTCATGCAGGAGTGTTTTGATCGGCTCTGTGAGACACTCTTGCGGTGCATTGATTCGCAGGAGCCTCAGCAGCAGGTGAAAAATCCATGATAACATAAAAGCAGGAGTCCGTGAACATGCACTGCTGCAATCGCCTGCCTCACAGGCTGTGGTCTGCTTCGGGTGATGCTGCTGTGAAGAGCAATCTAATGCAGCAGCAGCAGCAGAGATGTCCTTTTCTCTGTTCAGATAAACATTCAAAACACTACATGTAAACAGCAAACAGGTCCACTCCTGTTCAGGCTTTAATTATATGTACAAAATATAAAATAACTAAATATTTAAAAAAAAAAAAATTTATCTCATAGGAAAAGAGCAAAAAGGAAGGTTTCAAAAAAAAAATATAAAAGTCAATTTTGGGTGATTCAGACCAAATGCGTCTTCTTTGAAAATCAAAGGTAACAGCTGCAGGCAGGTTTGTAGAGAGCTCTTGTGTGTGAATGAATTTGGTGCAATTGAACAAACTACAAATGAAGCTCCTCTCTCTGCAGGTGATCACACAAATGCCAGGGAATGAATCGCTCCAATGTTCAAGTGCAAGACGCGGAATCCCATCTCGCTCCCTCAGTCCCCACCCTCCGGCTCCATCCTGGGCCCCGGACTGGGAGAGCGCTGCTCCTCCTCCTCCTCCTCCTCCTCCTCCTCACTCAGCTCGCCGCTCTGGTAAATCTCATTGTCCACCATCGGTTGGCTCGGATGCCTGTTGGGCAGCTGAGGAGCCTGTTGAGATGGGAGCAGGAAGGGCCGATAGGTGTCGGTCTCCGGGTCGTCCCGGCCAGAGCCTCTGGAGACCAGCGACCTCTGCGAGTCCGGGTGTCCCGCGTAAGTGTCCGTCTGTCCGTACACGCCCATTTCTATGCCCTTCCTCAGCAGGTGTGTGTAAACCATGGAGTCCTCGATGGAGGCGTACACGTGGGACTCGTTGTCCTCGCGTGATTTCGGGAAGTTGTTGTGTCCGGGGTGGAAACTGGAGCCATTGGGATTGTAGATGGAAACCTGATGATTCAGCAGTTTCTTTTTCTTCCTGTTTGACAGGAGCAACAAGAGATTCAGAGACGTATTTACAGCTTCTCTGCTATGTGCCCAGTTACATTAGGTGAAACATCTTTACATAAAAAAAAAAACCCCACCCATCCATAATATATCATGTTTATCATATAAAGGGCTGCAGGAGGATTAAGAGTCTTTAATTAATCTAATCTTATGTATATATCTTTGGACATGGGAAGGATTTGCACTCTACTTAAGAAAACCGACGTACATAGAGAGAACCTGGCAATTTCTAATGATGCAGATATCTACACCATGACTCAGCAACTTTCCTGCAGTGAGTCGTCAGTCCCGCCCATTCTCTACATTGACATGTACACATGAAGCAGACGCACTCACCTGATCACCACGCAGACCACAACCAGCACGATGATGAAAATGACCAGCAGAGTGGCCACCACGCTCAGGACGATGGTCAGGAGAAGACCTGGAAACAGATTCAGTCTCACATGAAAACTCAAATAATAACAAACAATGTGTGCCTGAACCGTGAACGTGTAACTTTATCTACATCCTAAAAAAAATCAGTGATAGAAGAAAAGTTTAAATAATAGTTTTATTAAACAAATCTGATACTGTCAGAAATACTAATCCAATACTAAAGCTCGAGTACGACGGATTTAGGGGCGAAATGGAGCAGGATATCAAAAGTTATGTCTTCATTAGCACATAACCATCTAAAACTATTATCTTTGAGATTTTACTACCTTTACTTTAGCCTTGATATCGGTATCAGAGTACTTTCCACATGCAAGGAGACTGTCATGTTTCTACGGTAACCAAGGATGGACAAAATTAACTCTGGCTTTGGAAAGGTTCCTTTGCATTTTGACATTATTTAAAGGTCATTACACATTCTGCTGGAAAAGGGTCATGGATCGTTTAAAGCCAGAAGTTTAACCCAATTACGACTTCATTATAAACAAAGGCTGTAGGTTCTCATACGAGGAGGGAAGGGTGAGGCGAGGGGCCAAAGGGTCAACTGCAATCTGCAACTTCACCACTAGATATCACTAAATCCTACTAATGGAGGTAAGGTGGTGTGCTCTTACTCTTGCTCTGCTGCAGCGTGACCTTGGTGATGACACTGAAGTGTCCTCTCTCCGGGTCGCAGTTGGACATGTTGAGGTAGAATCTCTCCGAGACGACGATCTCCTGCTCGGCCTCCTCGTCCTCCCTGCGGCTGTACTCCTCCTCCCGCCAGCCCACCCTCTGCACGCGGATGTTGGTGTGGCGGGTGTTGCACTTGGGCTGGCTGAGGTTGGCGAACATCAGGCGCGCCTCCATCTTGGAGGGCACGGAGATGATCCAGGAGACGGTGGAGTAGGACTTCATCCCCAAAGGCCAGCCGGGCGTGGCCAAGTAGATGGAGGCATCTTTCTTCGGGGACACGGTGAAGATGTATCGCTCTGTGACAGCGGGTCGGAGAGGAGAGAACAATAAACATCGCTGACAAACGCCAAAGAGACGACTGGACCGAGCTGAAGCGGCTGGTTACCCGGGATCTCCTCCTTAAAGCTGACGTCCAGCACGTTCTTGTAACACTCCCTCAGCGCGCTCCTCCTCACGTTGGACGCCGTCACCGACATGTTGGTGTGGATCTGGATCTTCTGGATGGCTCCCTGGGGGCAGAAGAGTCCGATGTCGGTGCCGTCGTCCTCGGCCACCTTGACGCTGAGGCTGTCGTTGCAGCGCTGGCCGGGCAGGGACTGCTTGAGGGGCCCGTAGGGGGAGGTGAGCTCCACGGTGCAGTGCGGCGGAGGACGGAGGTGCCAGGTGACGCTGCTCAGAGGGGCGGGGAGGCAGCTCGGCAGCACCGGCAGCGAGAGGCGCACGGGATTCTTGGGGCAGTCTCTGAGCTGTCGACACTCTGAGGTGGAAATGAAGACGACGGGAGTTCAGAAGTGAGACATGAGGTTTGATTTGAGATGGGAAATGAATTCAAAACAATCAGAGTTCACAAGTGATGTCTTAAAGTCAGTTTGAAATGGACAAATCTTACTGTAGTTAAAGACACACGTCTTGCCAGCTTTCAAAATGTGATGCCAAAGCAACTTGGTCACCACCTAGTGGCTGACTGCAGAGTTGCTCATATGCTCCCTTTGAGTGATAAGTTGGACTCATCTTTCTCATAAGCATAACTTTACTTAAAAACACCTTTGACCAGGAAGTGTGAGTCCTATCCAATATTCAATGACATCATGATGTGAAATCCAAGATAGTTCATTCTACATTACCAGGACTGTTTTAAAACACTAGATGGCGCTATGAACCATGATCATAAGTCGAAACCTGTGGATCACTGAGGAACGTTTGAGATGCTTAGAGTAAACAAATAATAATAATAATAAAAAAAAATTCCACATTGCAAATAGTGAAATAAAAAAAATGAAGAACAAAACACTACTCTTTACCGATGACTCTCATGGCAGTGACCTGTACGTCATCAGCGGCGCAGTCCTGGAAATACAGCTCGGTGTTTGACGTGACCATGACCGAGTCCACGGTCAAAGAGTGCTTCTTCATCCGACAGGGAGAAGCCGGCCTCAGCCTCTTGATGAGCAGAGAGAGGCCGTTCACCGTGCTGACGTTCACCTTACACAACCCTGGAGGAAAAACAGCACAGCAGAGACATGAGTGCGTGGGCGGATCCATTCAGTCACCAAAGCGGAACGGAAATTTGAATAGTGATTTGACTGATAAGAGCTGGACAGGATTCCCCGCTCGCAGAAGGCGCCGTTGCTTGGCGATATCTCGCTGCTGCCGTCACTCTCGTTCATGACTCAGCACGAGTGAGGCAATCGCAGAGCTACCCACGGACGAACCGAGGACGTGGACTCCTATGACGAGGCCCACTCTCTACATCAGCGTCGGTACTCATTGTGTGTCAAAAACCAAACTGTGAAACAGTCCTGACTGACGAAACGGCAGCTCTGTTCTGACATGAACAGGGAAAAGGGAATACAATTCGAACACATGCCTGCTGCGACACGCAGGAGAGAAATCCTGACTTTACTTCACAGTGAAACCTTCACCTACACAGAGCAACCCAAGGACACAACCATAAAGTGATTGACAAACATTTCCTGCCCTAATTCCAACAGTTACAGCTGTGAAGATGTTAAGAATCAGAAATATCTTTAATGTCCCGATAGAACAAATAAGACTCAGCTGCTGTCTCCATTGTACAAGTAGACGGCATAACAACAAACGCTACTCGATAAACTTCAAAGCTTAAAACAGCTTGATAGTTTCAGTTGTTTGCTGTAGATACCTCATACTGTCCACCTCTCCAGCTCATGTTTTCAGCCTGAAACTCCCTGTAAAGACTGCTCTGATTGGCCAGCATGTTCAGTCTCTAGTGATTGATCAACTGCCCCCACCTGATGTAAGAAATGAGTCTTGAGAAATCGGCTGGAGTCAAAAGAAGTGCAAATCATAGACGGCCCCTTCTGAAGATTTTTTTTCTGTGAAATAGAGCGCCCCCTTCTGCTGCAGAGCATTGGGATATCAAACTAGAAACACATCCCTACACGCACCTGAACAAACTGTGGAAAGACAGACAAGTAAAAAGCACAGAAAAAGGCTGTAAGCATAATCTTTGCAAAATAAAATGAAAGCTCCTTTAAGCTCCATGTTTGGTCTCCACCAACTCCAATATGAACAGTCAGACTAGTCACAAAAACCAAAGAATGTCCTGCTGTGTTTATCAGATATGAGAGACAAACATCAAAATGTCCACACCCAATTTTATCCGGATTATTTCGAGACAAAATGTGGTCATTTGGTCAGCTGCTATTCCAGCTGTGGCCATCGGGTGGCGCTGCTGTGCTGTCAGAAAAGAGCTCACTGCTCAGTGAGTCCCAGCACTTGAGGCTGGTACCCATGGGTTTCAGCCTCCTCAGTAGAATATCCATCCCCCATTTTGGCCGCTGCCTAATTCGACAGTTTGAGACCCATGGGGCAAAAACCATATGGTCAATACAATGTGGTTTACTCTAAAATAAGATCAAAATATTTAAAAAAAGTTTATCTGTGAATCAGTTCATGAATCTTTCATTCAGCCCTAGAAAAAGTTCAGTTATCCTCACTTCGTAAAAAATGAATAGTTGCTTAAAGGCTGTCTGACCGCTTCATTAATATGAGATGTTTGAAACGTTCAAACTGGGTCAAAGGGTCAACATTTACACTTTTACAGCAAAAGCCGTCACAATTAAACAACTCCACAAACTGCGGATGTGGCACCGACCTGATATCAACGTTCTCGAAGTCGACACCTGGACGTTCAGGCTGAGTCCAGGAGACCCGGCTCGTCTTCGGTCCATCTCACAGTTCCTCAGCAACATGGTGAAGTTCCCCCAGGTCTGCTCCAGCTGAGGCTTGGACAGATCCAGCACCAGCGTCCCTCTGCCTTTGCTGTGGTACTCCATCGCCGCGTCCTTCTTCAGACACCTGGGCTGCGAGAGCTTCGTGAACTGGATGCTGCTTTTGTGTTTCTCCGGGACGTGAAAGTACCACTCCATCACGTCGTCGTCTGGGAAGCTGTCCGGGAAGTTTGGAGTGAGCAGCTCCACGGACGAGGTCCCCTTCGGTAAGGTCAGCGCCACTTTGGCGAGGGCTGGGAGAGAAACGGGGGAAACCCAAGAGTCAATATAAAACAATAAAAAGGACACAAGTGAGGGATGTATTCTTCGATCTACTCACATTTGATTTCCTCCCCGACGGACACCTCAAACTGGCCGCTCTGCAGCTTCTGCCCTGCCGGGACCTCCAGAGAGAAGCTGCCCAGATTCAGTATCTGGGCGCTGGTGATAGCGCCCCCTTTGCAGTATTTCCCTACCGCCACGCTCCCTGTGGTCTGGAGGGCGTGGAGCGTGTAGCTGTGTCGGTCCGGGCAGCTCTCGGACGGACTGATCTGTCTCAGACCTGATTGGCCAAAGTCTACTTGGAACGCGTTGGACGCCGTGGCCTTTACGTTCCAGGTGAACATGCGGTTAAAATCCAGCAGAGGCAGCGAGCCCGAGTCGGCTTGAATGATGTGGCTGCTGCAGGACTTTGTGGTGCATTCTGGGGGAGAGAAGAGGTCACACCATGTTTACAACAAATAAACACACCTGGTACTATATGTCCGTCCTGTGAGAGCGTTGTGATCTCTGCACAACACCTTTAAAGGGCCAGTGTGTGAGAATTAGGTGAAATGATTTTCATTTCTAGAATCAGAAACAAAATATGACAATCATACTGACGTTTTTATAGATGTATAGTCACATAAAAGTACCACTGAATGGGCCCTTTATATTTACATCTAGAATAGGTTGGAGGCGGCCATGTTGGACAAAGTAATCACCTTTGGAGTTTAAAAGCTGGCAGAGATTCTCTTGTGTGTTTGGAAGGGAAGAATGAGGTGACGGGGGTATTTGGCTGCAGCATGCAATTTTACCACTGGGTAAATGAAATCCTCCACAATGTGCCTTTAAATATCATCCAGAGAGAGAGAGAGAGGGGACAGTGCTCTTACCTATGTTTCGGCTGATTTCCACCTTGAATTCATTTTGAGGTCTGGAGCACTCGAACTCCAGTGACACGCGAGCGTTGCCTTTTACCAGCAGGGACGTGTTACATTGGCGGGATCGTGCGGCGCCCGTGCAGACTTTACAGCCTTTGACCTGGGGATTGGTGAAGTTGAAGGTGACGTCTCTGTCAGGGGTGACGGTCAGCTTCTGGACACCTGGATGACACACATGTGGTTGAGAGCAGTAAACAACAGATGTTGTTTCCGAAAATCAAAAATGGACCCGTCAACCGGGGCGCTTTTCAAAGCGAGAAAAGGAGGGAGCGTCTGAATTTTCCTTATTTCGACAAGACCTGTAGAAACATAGGAATGACTAAAAACTATAAACAAATTGTTTTTTCCTCACAAGCCTCCTTTCCAGATATTCTATATGCAGAATGTAATGTTTACATCTTTTGGAACACTTGTAACAACCAACTATAGGGTAGATATCCATAAAACTCTGAAAACAACAACAACAACATTGTTGTTGATATTGCCCGCGAATGTGCCCGTTATATATTTACATCAGGAGCAGCTCAATACTATACGCACGCCGCCATGTTTGCACCACTGTGGCCCAGAATGGACATATTAAATCTCCTTTGAGTTTTTAATGACACTTTAAAGATACAATAGCTTCTGAAATCTGTGCTTGGAAGGAGAGGTGTTGTCCTTTGAGGGAATCGCTCATCTGGCCTCATGAAAAATGGAAAAGGAAAATGAAATCAGCACACATACTGTACTGAAGTCATTCATTGAGCGCTCTCAGCTGTTGTGACTAAACGAGTGGAGAGATGAGGTGGACAGCTCGGCCCCGCTCCCTCTATGACTAACTGCTGAGCAAACACACACAGCTAACACAGCAACTGTCTCCCATGTCCACAGTCACACATGTCCCCTCTGTGTTCAGCTGAAGTCCTGAGGAGGACAACACACTGCTCCTCCTCCTCTGAGCCTGTGACACATCACACTCACTGTGTGAGGGATTTGCTTAACAAACAGGACACAAACCACTCAGACCAGTCACACACACACACACACACACACACACACACACACACACACACACACACACACACACACACACACACACACACACACACACACACACACACACAGTAAAGTGGCAGCAGTGTTGTGTAGTTTTGTCCCCGTCATGTCTTACAGGCTTATTCTCCTCAGTGACTCAACACATCAGTCACAAACAGGTTATTTCAAGTAAACAACTCGAATCTTAGTTTTAGAACTTTTCATGGTGTCAAAACATCTTATATTTGAGGGTTAATGAAAAAGTAAACAATTCCGCTATTAGCGTAAATAGTAAATCCGCCTTCACACTCAGTGATTCCTGCTGGTTAATGATTCATCGGAAACTTACCTGACACACAGGAGACGATGAGCGTGAGGAATAGAAGCAGGACACCCGTGGTGTTTGTGGCTGAGGACATGCTGTCTGTCTGTCTCTCCGTCTGTCTCTCTGCCTGTCTGTCTGTCTCTCTGTCTCTGAGGACCCGGAGGTGAAGTCAGCTCAGTTTGTCCGCGATGCGCCACATTTTCTGTCGATTTATTGCGCAAGGTTCAGACCCCGAGTCAGTCCGTCAACGGTACACACACTTCCTTGTGTGTGTGTGTAAGTGTGTGTGAGAGAGAACGTGTGTGTGTGTGTGTGTGTGTGTGTGTGTGTGTGTGTGTGTGTGTGTGTGTGTGTGTGTGTGGTGTGTGTGTGTGTGTGTGTGTGTGTGTGTGTGTGTGAAGGAGAGGATGTGTGTGTATGTGAGTGTGTATGTGTAAGTGTGTCAGCAGTTGCCTACGGGAGAGTTTGTTGAAATACCAGGTTGAGTCAGGGCGTGGCCACGTCCGCCATTTTGACAGGTACAGGGTTCATTACTGTTTAAAAATAATTGATAAAAAGCCTCAGACATGTTATATTATGATTTCACCTAAATATAAAAATGTATACTAAGAAATTGATTAAACATTCAATTGTTCACAACAACAAAAATAATGATAGTAATGTAGGTGAACTTTTGTTCGTCTTTTAATTCAGTGTCAACATTCAAGTTGAAATAGTCATAACATTCAAGCCTATTATAGAATAAGGTTCTCAAATCACATCATCAGTGTAGATATTTTTTTTTTTTGCTAGGACTTTTACATAATAGAATATGATATGATATAATATATTATAACTCCGCAATATGCCAGATGTCTGTAGCTGTTTTGTTTAATGTCTTCACTGAATTAATCAACTATATGCATCGATCAAACTGCAGATACAGCAGATGGGCCTATATTAGTCTTTACATGAATTTACATCTTAATCATTGTATAGAAATAAAGCATGTGTTATTTACAGAGGAATCTGCTGACATACAGTAAATCAGCTTCCACACATTCAGCTAGATTTAGTATTATGACTGATTTGTGTTTTGTGATCTATTTAAAAATGTCTCATTAAAAAGCATCACTTATCTCATACAGTGCATTTACTTGCACGTTGTATCCATCATCATGATCAGTGTGGTCACTCACTAACTTCTATATATTTCCCATCAGGCCTGTACAACTGATGTTCCCTCCTCATTCTGGAATCAGCCTTTATTCTCTCTCCTTTCAGACCCTGATGATTTCTCTCACTCAGACGGAGGAGGACTTTCATCTCTGAGAAAAGGCTCAGCTGATGAATATAATCTATTTGGAACCAATTTCCCAGTCATTGGTGAGAGGTCAGAGGTCAAGAGACTCTTCCAGCTCATTTACGACACAGAGTTTAGTGTTTGAGATCCAACTCCTGCTGGCACATTCCAATAATATTCACAACAATCAGCATTTTTTACGGTAAATTATGTCAATTTCCACATTTTAATCTCTTTCTCCAAAACTAAAAATGTACCTTTCATTCACAAAATACTGAAGCGTTAATGTGGATTAGACGTTCATGCTGATTGATGACAATGGGGCCTGTGGTTTTCTCTATGAGCAGTGGCCTGATGTCTCCTAATCTGTTTTCAGCAGATAAACATCTCTGGCTGCTTTTGTGCCCACAATATTAATATGAAAGCTCCATTCTGCCCCCATCACTACACACAGCAGGGTTGTGGTTGTTATTGTTGTTGTTGTCAGATCAGGCCGATACTGTCTGTCTTGTCTGGGCTTGTAGGGACCCTGCTATGGGCCCTGTGCACATTCTCACTGCTCACTGGGCCTGTGACTTCTCATCGTATATTTACATGACAGCAAATTTGGATTCAGTTTGAAAGGAGTTATTTGAGGTTAACATTTGATTCACGTGGCTTAAACAAGCATTTAAACATGAATTATCCTCAGACTTGTAATATAGTAGCCATTAGAGAAAGGGAAGGTGTCACAGGGATGACCTCGATGATGCACATAGTTTTTTTTTCTAATCTATTGGTTTTTATGAATGAATGTAAACAGCACCAACTCAGTCTGCAAAAATATGACAACAACGCTCATTCTTTATAAATTACTATTAAAGAGGATTAAAGTGAACATGTTAAAGTGCATAACAATTGAATGTATTCATCTGAAAAACTCTCTAAAATGATCAATATTATCATTGCTCAGTCTCCTATGGTCCCATGGGTCAAAGGTGCATTCCGTGTAATAAGTTAGTTCTCTGAAGACTTTAACCTGGGATTGTTTTGCAGAAACTGGATCACTGCTGACAGACAGGTCAGAGAGAATCTCAATTACAGCCTGTAATCAATTTTATTTTTCATTGAAACATATGAAGCCTACAAAGAAGCACAACTGAACTCGACATTAGAAACCTAACAATATGAATATCAAACCTCTGTCGATCAGAAACAACATCCAACTCTCATATTGTGCGGGGAGTCGAAACTAGAACACTGACTCTGAGCATGACTACATGTTGAATATATGATGAAAGAGTGGTATTGTATGTGACGGCACGTGTCAAAGATCAGTCCTCAGTGCAAAAGTCCTACACATGTCATAAGGCAAAAACTTTCTATAAAGATTAAAAACTATATTACAAACACAGCTTAAAGAGAAAAAGTCTGCACGGCTGACAGAATCTATAGGAAGGCCTACAAGGGTATACAAAACACATTGGTATTGGTCCCAGTATAGATTACTATTGGCTAGTCTTAGAGTAAGTCTTCATACGTTACCTCGGTTCCCCCAAGGGAGGTCTATTTAAAGAAGAACAGCCACATTAAAGCATTTGTCATCAAAAAGGTCCAGAAACCTCCCCAAAGTGTGGGGAAAGAGTTAAATGGCTACAATTAGAGTATAGGCAGCACAGGCTATCATCAATAGAAAGGATTATTGTAAT
Source organism: Chascanopsetta lugubris (assembly GCA_016785325.1). Lineage (NCBI taxonomy): Eukaryota > Metazoa > Chordata > Actinopteri > Pleuronectiformes > Bothidae > Chascanopsetta > Chascanopsetta lugubris. The sequence goes on along the minus strand of JAFBJT010003113.1, from coordinate 37,344 downwards.
TATCTGGGTCTCCTCTGCTCCATGCCATTGGGCAGAAATCCTGCAATGATGGGCACCGGCCAGATGAGGGCAGCAACGCTCCACACGATGATCACCAGAGTCATGAAACAAGCCACAAGTGTGGACTCGATGGGCTTCCTGTTCAGCCTCCAACTTTTGTCTCCCTTCAGCTCGTCCAGGCTGAAATCCACGCAGCAGAAGGACACCTGGTCCCCGCTCTGCTGGCCCCGCGCCCGGCCCTGGCCGAAGCGCCGGTACCGGGACATCCCGCAGCCCACGCACAGCCGCAGCTCCTGCTGACCCCCGGTGACCCCCAGGTGCTCCACCACCACGGGGGAGATGGCCCGGTTGAAGGAGGCGGAGAAGAACGCCCTGCCGTGGTTGTTGGTGGTGTAGATGAGCACGTCACACTGGAAGCCGAAGCTGCTGTCCCAGCGGGCCACGAGGGACGTGGGCAGCAGCCGCTGGACGCTCACGTTGCACTGGGACAGGCTGTGCACCGGGGACGCGGCGGCGGCGGCGGCGGCGGCGGCAGCGGCAGCGGCAGCGGCCGGGGAAGAAGCGGCGGCGGCGGCAGCGGCAGCGGCAGCGGCGGCGGCAGCTGACGAGTCGGGCGAGGCTTCGCTCTCCTCCACGCTCCTCTTGGAGAAGCGCACGTCCACCTCCAGGTTGGCCAGGAACCTGTTGGAGGAGTTGATGGGCGGCAGGAGCAGGTCCTCGTCGCTCCAGCCCTGGCATCGCTGGAGGAGCGCGGCCACCGCGCTCAGAGCCAGCAGCAGGGTCGCGGAGGAGTTCAGCAGCAGCATGGCAGCGGGCGCGTCTCTGCCGCGGCGGCTGCTGCTGCTCGCATGGTCCCTGGGAAGATCCGCGCGCGGACGAGGCGCCACTCTGCGCGGAGACACTCCAACACCTAAGCGCGACTGTGGCAGCGGTGGAAAGGTTCAAAGCTTGTCACATGCATGCGCGCATCCCACCCCCTCCCCTCCCCTCCCCTCCCCTCCTCTCCTCGCCTCGCCTCGCCTCTCCCCCACCTCCTCCTCCTCCTCCTCCCGCTGGATACTCTCCTTCCTCCTGACTCCTGCTCCTGCTCCAAACACACACACACACACACTCACACACACACACACACACACACACAGACACACACACACACACACAGGTATCCAGA
>JAFBJT010003113.1:22373-35657 GCA_016785325.1 Chascanopsetta lugubris | reverse complement strand
TGCACAGTGTGTCATGGTCTCTGCCCAAACACAGTCATTGATTGACGTGTTCTCTGACACAGTCTCTGATCACAACACGTATGTTGTGATCGGAACATGTGAAGTGTGTTTGTCGTGTGCAGCTTCACCTGCACTTTGATCAATAACACATGAATATTAGTTCAGACGAGTGACGAGCGCGTGGTCGGAGGATTCCGGGTCATTTTAGTGAAAATGTTTACAGTGAGCGGAGCGAGGCTCCTGATTGGCTGAAAAAGAAGGTTGGACCAAACGTAAACATCTGGAGAAGCTTCAACTGGTTTACTGTTCAGTTACGTCAGAGAGAAGTTCCTGAGACTTTTAAAGACCAGAACATCTTTTATGTTCTCTCCTTTGCTTTACTTTGTTGTACTTATATAATATATATATATGTATATATATATATATATTGATTATACTGTTACATGTATCTAGTTGTTTAATTGGACCTCTGAACACACACCTTCCTGAACTTGTTATGATGGTATGAGAGCTGGTCTCTCGCTGCTCGTGGGCCTCAAACATTTGACCCCGATTTCCTCCAGAAGTGCTGAGTCATTGTGAGGGGCTCCATCACCAGGAGGAGGAGGAAGAAGAGGAGGAGGAGGAAGAGGAGGAGGAGGAAGAGGAGGAGGAAGAGGAGGGGGAGGAAGAGGAGGAGGAGGAGGAGGAAGAGGAGGAAGAGGAGGAAGAGGAGGAGGAAGAGGAGGAAGAGGAGGAAGAGGAGGAGGAAGAGGAAGAGGAAGAGGAAGAGGAGGAGGAAGAGGAGGAGGAGGAAGAGGAGGAGGAAGAAGAGGAAGAGGAAGAGGAAGAGGAGGAAGAGGAAGAGGAGAAAGAGGAGGAGGAGGAGGAGGAAGAGGAGGAGGAGGAAGAGGAGGCCACATGCTCCCAGTGTGAATCAGACAACTGCAAAATGGAGGGAAAGTAAAGGAAGCATTAAAGGTGCAGTGTGAAGGATCCTGACCTGGCGCCTCATGGCGGTTGCCAGGTTGTTGTCTGGTAAACGTCTGTGCTGCTGTGGAGCAACATGAAACATCACAGCAGGCATCAGGAGGGGAACCCTGTGGAGAACATCCACAGGTAGAACATCAGGAGGGGAACCCTGTGGAGAACATCCACAGGTAGAACATCAGGAGGGGAACCCTGTGGAGAACATCCACAGGTAGAACATCAGGGACATACTGCTTCTCTCTGAGTGGGATGAATCTGTAGAAACGTGTCAGAACTGGATCTGAAGCTCGTCAGCGCTTCGGAATATTCAAATGTAAACGTCTGAAAACAGGAAACCACATCACATGAATATTATCTGATGTTTGTTTTCTTGTTTTTGATCCAAACTCATTCTTATATAAGAACTCACCACACTTTGCACTTTGGAATCCAACAGTCGGCGCTCGGGTCGTTTGGTTCTGGTGAGGCTGACGCCACCTGAGCACGGACACAACAACAGGAGCGGAGAAGATGAGGCTCCGCCTTCATCAATCACTCAATTAGAAACACTCACATGCAGGAGCTGTTGGTTTGTGTGAGTCAGGACTTAAATCAGCAGAAGGCCCTGCACCTCGTCATACCACGTGTTCACCACTAGAGTGAGTCATGAGCCTCCACAGCGCTCAGTCTGCTTCTAGTTCTGCAAAGTTTACGTCTCCATCATGGATGTTTACATCATTTCCTGTTGGAGTTTCAGAGTAAAAGCTTGGAGTTTGTATTATTTGTATTTATTTTCAGTCACATGACAGGGAATCGAAAAGCTTCATATGTTAGTGCTTTGATGTTTACAGCTTTAAAAAACGTCATTGATGGGGGGGGGGCCTCAGTGCTGCCCCCTGCTGCTCAACACAGCTGTTGATTCAAAGCGCTAATATTCAGATCAGGTGTTTATATTAAAAAAGAGTTGAACTGACTGAACGTTTGAAACCTTTTACCTGGTGCTGGTTGGTTTTCATTCAATGTGACGTTTCCTCATCGATCATCAGGTCAAAGTTCAATAATCATCGTCCTGGTTTCACCCTGACAGACGTGAAGCCCCTCCCACAGCCGTGTGTAAACACACTGAACAAACAGAGGGGGGTGCTGTTGACCTCTGTCTTGACCTTTCGTGATGTTCCAGTCCTGTACACACGCCGTGGTGTCGTGTCGAGCCATTGGACAACTCATCGCTCCGACTGACCGGCCTGGAACACGAGGCACGCGATTGGCCGCCGGGCAAACATGTAACAGAGTGGGCGGGGCTTGGAAAACAGGTCACTGTCTTGTGAAGCAAAGTTTGTCCTGAGCCTGATTCACAATGTTTCTTCACCTGTCCTCTAGAGGTCACCAAACCCCACACACTGTGCCTTTAATTCACCATCAACCGGCCGACATCAGTCCATCACAGATGTTGTCGTGTTTCACTGTCAACAAGTGCAAAAGATTGTCTGTGAATAAATATATAAAGGTGTTGATGTAATGCGCAGTGTGTCCACTAGAGGGAGAGAGATATCAGGCTGTGAAATGTCAGGAAGCGGGATTGATCCCACATCCCTCAGGCTGTGGTGCATGAGTTCCAACCTTCTCCCACACGAGTCAGCATTTTGGTTTAGTTCCACTCTGGTTTCTTCCTCTTGGTCGGAGGTTTGTAGTCGAGGTCCGAGTTCGTCCTGAAGAGCGTGACCACGAGCGTCCTGAAGAGCGTGACCACGAGCGTCCTGAAGAGCGTGACCACGAGCGTCCTGAAGAGCGTGACCACGAGCGTCCTGAAGAGCGTGACCACGAGCGTCCTGAAGAGCGTGACCACGAGCGTCCTGAAGAGCGTGACCACGAGCGTCCTGAAGAGCGTGACCACGAGCGTCCTGAAGAGCGTGACCACGAGCGTCCTGAACGTCCTCAGTGTCCTGAGCGCCCTGAACGTCCTCAGCGTCCTGAACGTCCTCAGCGTCCTGAACGTCCTCAGCGTCCTGAACGTCCTGAGCGTCCTGAACGTCCTCAGCGTCCTGAACGTCCTGAGCGTCCTGAACGTCCACAGCGTCCTGAGTGTCCTGAGCGTCCTGAACGTCCTGAACGTCCTCAGCGTCCTGAGCGTCCTGAACGTCCTGAACGTCCTGAACGTCCTGAACGTCCTGAACGTCCTGAACGTCCTGAACGTCCAGCCGCGTCAGGTGGACGTGGGGCTGAAACATGGCGCTCTGCAGCAGCACGGCCTGACTGCGCACAGACAACCTGAGCTGAGGTGTGAGCGGTGGGCCGACGGGGTCAGAGGTCACGGAGACGGCAGCAGAGGGCGGGAACGTCTGTGGAGCAGCTGAGGTCAGAGAGCAATCGTGGACACGAGGAGTTTCCTGGGAGACGAGACGAGGACCAGAGGAGGAGCAGCTGTAGAACACTGAGGACAGAGGAGGGGGCGGGGCATCATCTGTGGAGGCGGAGCCAGGCAAAGATCCCTCAGAGCCCCTCCCATCACTGGGGTTTACAGATGTGGAGGACGTAGGCGGAAGACGGTCGTCGGTCAGCGGCGCGGGAGGAGGGTCGGGGGGACACGGGATGAGGTCAGACGGCGTGAGGTCATGTGATGACGAGGTGTTGGAGGACGAATGGAGCGGCGGCGGCGAGGAGGAGGAGCTGGAGGCGTGAAGCGGCGGCGAGGAGGAGGAGGAGCTGGAGGCGTGAAGCGGCGGCGAGGAGGAGGAGCTGGAGGCGTGAAGCGGCGGCTCGTCGGGACACTCCAGCAGGATGCTCCTCACCCAGCGCTGATGTTTGGAGCAGAACTGAGGAGCGGCGGCGGCGGCGGCGGCGGCGGCGGCTCCGTTGATTCTCTCAGCACCATCACCATCGGTTGTTTGTTTACAAACATCTGGACGACACTCCCCTCGCCTCTCGACAGGAACTTCCTGCGCAGCCTCATCGTCTCCGTTTAAAACCTCAGACCTTCGACAAGTATCATCTTCCTGTTCATGTTCTGACGACTGAGGAAACACATCCGGACGCCAGGACGCCGACTCTGAAGGAACGGAGAAACAAAACATGGCATGAAATGAGGAATCAATCATAAGTTCAACTTCAACTTGAGCTGAAAAATGTCACGACTGTTTCTCTCTGAACACGTTTAAAGAACTTTATGTACCAGATGATTGTGTTCACACTGAAAACTCCATTACACCATTTAACAAGCTGCGTGTGTGTGTGTGTGTGTGTGTGTGTGTGTGTGTGTGTTACCACAGTGCAGCAGCTTCCTCAGAGTGGTGGCGATGGTGGAGGAGTCGGACGTGACCACGTGGAGCAGCAGCTTCTCCTCCTCGGTGACGGGACTGTTCTTCTTCAGGATCTGAGGAGAAAATGTCATTAAAGGTGCAGTGTGTAAGATTTAGGTGAAAGTCTTTCAATGAGAGTGAAGAAAAACGAATGATGCGGGTGTTTAGAACAAGCAGCAGCCTCCAGGACACGCGCGCACACACACACACACACACACACACACACACCTTGTCAATGACAGTGTCTCCAGGTAGCGCCTCCTCCAGCAGGTGCAGGTAGAGCAGCAGCCGGTCCTCCACCTTCTGAGCGTAGTGTTCTCCGTACTGCTGCTGCATCTGTTCCTGAACACTCACAGGTTCATCCCTCCATCACAAACAACTGCACTTTCATTGATCAGCTCACACTTCACACAGAGTTTATCCATCGATCTATCTACTCCACCAGCTTTGAAAGCTGTGGTATCTTCAAACATGACTCTGTGGCGCCCCCTGGTGCAGATACAGGGGAAGTAGGGGAGACTCCCTTGAGGCAAACTGAGTGTAATGTAATTAACGGAATATTATATTATAAATAATGCTGTAGAGACAAAAGTCATTCTGATAAACATCCTCCATTCAGCCATGACAGGAAATGACACACTGTAATAATAATGATAGTAATAATAATCATGTTATTACACATTTCTACCTGAATATAATCTTCACATTTGTCCTGGTCCATCGCGAGAGTCTGCGCCAGATTCCTAAAATCCAGATGATTCTTCCTCATGAGGAACATCTGCTGCTGACTCTGTGAAACACAAACATCGAATAAGATTTGAACATCTGTTCAAACACTGTGATGATTTCAGTAACAAAGACCTGAATGTGGTGAACTGCACCTTTAACTGAACTTACACACTGATGCTGATACTGAGGGAGCGAGCCAGGGAAGAACTGGGTGATTTTAAACACAGTGTCCATCATCCCCCGACGCTCTCTGAGCATCCACATGACGACCTGCCACAGACATGAAGGTAAACAGGAAGTACAGGTTTCACCCCATCACTGACACTTCCTGTCGTGTCCATACCAGAGTTTTCAGACCAAACATGATCTTCATGTGTTTGATGGGAGACACCAGTTCAGGTAAAAGTCTGTAGGTGGCCTCCAGGAACGTTAGGACTTTTTCAAAATGTTCCATGAGGCGGCTCTTCACGATGCAGAGCGCCTGAGCGGACGCCACGCGCAGCCTGCACGGGTCCTCCACGCTCAGCGGCTGCCAGTCCTCGTCCGGCCAATCAGACGGGTCCACCACTGCGGGAAGAGAAACAAAGACCATATTACTAATGGAACCTACGGTGGCCTTCAGGTCTCACATAAACTCAAAGGCCTTCCCTCCGGCCACCGTTGTCCATTCTGGGCTCCTGTAGAAACATGGCACCTGCTCCCCAGATCCACACAGAGTTCTCATTGACAGGAGGTGAAAACACAACATCATTTAACATCAATCTCTCTGTTCAAATGTACGTTTGTTATATCTGACACACTGCACCTTTAATGGAAGTATGAGGCTAACATCCTTTGTCTAATGATCACGTGTGTCTATATGTTTAAGTTTAGCACTTTATAAAGTAGATTAAAGTTGTTCCTGTGGTGAATTGTACACTATTGTGTTTAAATAAAGTTTGGAGGGAAACAGAGAATGAAGCTAACAGTGATGCTAAGAGTCATGCTAACAGTTCCTGTGTAAACACCTTCTCACTCAAACTCACCTTGTTGGATTTCCTCGGTTCTGTGGGTCCACACATGTTCTATGATCCACGCCGGGAAACGTTTGTTGACACTCAGCAGCTGTTCTTCCTCCATCACGTGACCGGGACAAACCACCGCTCCTCCGCCGCCGCTGGAGCTTTTAAACGCCGCGCTACAGGAACCATCTCCGGTTAGCCCTCCTGCTCCGCCCCGGGCCTGTTGCCCGGCCCGGTCCGGTGCCTCCCTCCCGCCTGAGACATGTTCTGACAAGTCGACGACCAGAATCCACACTTTCTTCTTCTTCTTCGGGTTTAAGCGCAGACGAGACGCGTTGTTTGTGCGTTGCCGCCCCCTTCCGGTTTCAACCATGGGCGTTTAAAAAGTTACAGAACACTTCCGTGTCAGATTCCCCGGTTGGTATCAAAATAAAGGGAAGAAAATTCAAATGAAGTTGTAATGAAGTTGCAGTCTGCGAAACATAAACAACTATTATATTGCACCTTTGTTTTGGGAGAACCTTTATGATTTGGGTCGAAAAAAACAACAACACCTACATTCTGTACAGTACAATTCAAAAATACGATGGAATATTGTAAGTCGATTCCCACAGGAAATATCAATTAGAATTGATCCAAATGTTTGTTTTGATGTATTTTGCCTTCGCATTGGTTTAGTGACATTTAAAAAACGATCCAATCATGACAAGACCACAGACTATATAACACAGCTGAGACTTTTATTGTGAAAGAGACTTGCACGCTTTCACCCGGAACTACTTCTCCCTGCGCAGTGATCCCTTTCCCTGTGTCAGGCCTCTGTCCGGGACCTATTTAACATTCCTCCCAGGTAACTTGAAGCTAAAATGGTTCTTTTTGAAATGTATGAATCAGCAGCGCGTGTTTTAGATCAAAGACTCGATTCTTGCCTCGTATGAAATGCGGTGGCTGTTGAGGGGGCGCTTGTTTCGCACACCGGGCTGCCCCGTTAAAGTTCCGTCCCGTTGAAATCATGTCTTCAGTTGTTGCTGTTCTGTGAAGAAAGTGTTGGACTTTGTTTTTCCTCATGAACCTTCATTTGTCACGTGTCCTTCAACGAATCACGTGGTTGTGAGACTGTCACACCACGTGATTCGTGGAGGATGTAGATTCTCATCAGCCTCACCTGCAGCAGGTGTGAGCTCTCTCTCAGGATTGGATCAAAACCGTCACGTGACGAACCCAAAAGTATGTTTTGTAGTTCTCCACCTGTAAATATTTGTAAAACATGATGTTATTGACTCTTAAAGAGTGACGTGTTCTGATAGTTGTAGCCACTTCTGTCTCCACAGAACGTTCCCTGATGTGACGTCATCTCCTCATCAACATGAACATCAACCCCTCCGGGCTCCGCCTCTTTGTGCGCCGCCTCGGACTCTGTCTGTCCTCGGCCCCTCAGCACGGAGCCTCCGGGGCCCGGAGTCTGACCACAGCCACGCCCACTGGAACCTCAGGCCCCGCCCCCTTTGTGTCCTGCAGACGCTCGTGCAGCAGCAACGCGAAGGTGCGCTCCTACCTTCAGTACATCAAACGCCGGCTCGTAGCCCCGCCCTCTCCTCCGTACAGCCACGTGTGTCAGGTGGGGGACCCCGTTCTCCGTTCGCACGCCGCCGCCGTGGACCCCGCCTCCATCACGGGCCCCGAGATCCAGAAGGTCATCGGCACCATGGTGAAGGTCATGAGGAAACTGGAGAGCGTGGGCCTCAGCGCGCCGCAGGTGGGGGTCCCGCTCCGGATCCTGGTTCTGGAATATCCAGACAGGATGTTGGAGGAGAGTTCGCCGGCGTCGCGGGAAGCTCGCGGCCTCTCGGCTCAGCCGCTCCGCGTCTTCATCAACCCTCGGCTGCGGGTTCTGGACTCTCGCTCCGCTCACTTCCAGGAAGCCTGCGAGAGCATCTCGGGATTCTCCGCCTGCGTCCCCCGTTTCCTCTCTGTGGAGGTGTCGGGTGCGTTTCTAACTCTTCTTCCTGTTGAGGCTCCGAGTGGGCGGTTCACTCGTCCGGCCATCTTGTAAATGCCTAGCTCCTCCTACTTCCTGCTTCCTCCAAGTGACAGGGTGATTCCTGACGGTATTTGCCCGCTGTGTGTCCATCCTGCAGGTCTGGATGAGAAGGGCAAAGAGGTGACATGGCAGGCCAGCGGCTGGCCGGCTCGGATCCTCCAACACGAGATGGATCACCTGGACGGGATCCTGTACCTGGACCGGATGGACAGCAGAACCTTCCTCAACATCAACTGGCAGTCGTACAACCAATAGGAAGCGGAAGCGTCCCGCCTTCTGTCCTGGTCAGCGCTGATCCGTGCAAACCTGCAGGTGATCTGCTCAGAGCACAGACTCCGGCTCTGTTGTCAGAGTCCAGATCCAGGAGACGCTGCTTCCACTGAAAGAAGAAACACAAAAGCAACATGATTCTTTTCCAGTCAAAGTCCTGTGGATCAAATAAAATAATGTTTTCAATGATCTTGTTGTTTTTTCAAAACATTTAAATGTATAAATATGAATAATTATTCATAAAATAAAGAATAAAGAATAAAAGATTCATAGTTAATCAGAAATCTATGATGAAATTGTAAATGTAGCACCATTCTTATGAAATGGACTCTTGACTTTTACAGTATTAATACTTTTTCTAATGAAATGTAAATAATGAATTTAAATAATGATTAAACAACTTTGTAAATAAAGAGTTTAACATCTAATCAGATTATTCATAATCAAACATTGAACAGAGACGAGAGAAGATTTGACCCTTTTTACTTTTCAAGCAACAAATACAGATAAAAACTTTTAGTCTCAATGAAGCACAATACTGACGATGATGATGATGATGATGAAGATGACGATGATGATGATGAAGGTGTGGTCACTCACAGTCTCGCTCTGACAAAGTTGGACCCGGCTGCTCAGATTTCTGTTTGATTTATTGAAACGGGTCCGGAGACGCACAGATCAGGACCGTGACGGCGCCACCTGCTGGTCAGAATAGATCTGAATACTGTGATTAAATAACACGGCAGTAATATTCACTAACTATCTGTGGTTAGCTTGAATCTCCATTTTGACTTTCATATTGAAAACAGGAAGTGGTTGGAAACAGGAAGTGAGGACACTGCTGAAGAACATGTGTCTGGTGGCACATTGACAGCCACAGTCTAAAGACTAATAATAGAAACACTGGCACATTAAAGGTACAGTGTGTTACAGACCTCTAGTGGTGAAGTTGCATATTGCAGCTGAATCCCCCTTCATCTCAAAGTCTACAGGGCTTTAGTTTGTCCGTTCTGGGCTACTGTTGTAAACATGGTGGTGCAACATGGCGCCCTCTGGTGGAGAGGAGCTGCTGCTGACGAGAATACAAAGGGCACATTCGGCCGATTATACTCCAACAGTCTGACACACTGCACCTTTAATCAAAGTCTCGAGTAAAAAAGTGGAGCGGACCGAAGCTGCGTTCAGCTCGGAGCCAAGGCAACGTTCGGGTTTGATTGTAGCGGACTTTAAAGTGGGCGGGTTTAAGGCACGGCGGCTCGGTCAGCGGTGCCTCGTTAGTGTCGGACTCAGACGGACGACGACTGGTCGAAGGTCTGACCGCAGGTGCAGACGACGGGACTCCGGTACCAACAGTCCCGACAGTACTCGTTCCCGCAGTATCTGCACAGAACCAGCGGCTTCCTGGAGCAGGGCTTCCCGCACACGCACGCCCCCAGCTGTTTGACGGTGTGGTGGGCCTGGCAGAAGTCGCGCAGGTCCCTGCAGGACGCCGAGTGGAAGACGCTGCAGCTGCGACACAGGACGTGCGGGTCCAGCTGCGACAGGTCGCAGCAGTCGTGGAAGGCGATCGGGTTCAAAGAAGCCCTCAGCACGGAGGCGGGGTCTTCTCGCAGAGACATGGCGGACACGGCGGCGGTTGGAGACACGTTTCTGATGCTCGCTCGGAGGTTTTCGCCCGGGGGAGAGGCGGCGGCGGCGGCTTCTCCCGCCTCCTCGGTGGCGTCGTAGGTCTCCACCATGTGATGGTTGAGCAGGCAGAGCTGCAGCACGGCGCAGGTCATGTGATGCAGAGTGTGACAGTCCACACACAGGTTCAGGTACAGGTGAGGAGTCTGCAGGCAGCTGCAGGACCGATCCACTTCACCTTCACTCCCGCAAAGACCCAGACAGTCCAGGTCCACCAGTCCGGACTGGATTTCCGTCCCACCCGAGGATCCGAGCGCCGCCTCCAGAGGCGGCGTCCTGGTCAGCTGACAGCTGAGTGTGGAGACGCAGACCAGTTCTCTGGAGGACGAGGACGCTGCCGCTCCGTCCTTGTGGTTTTTGACAGCAGGGGGCGACAAACTGTTCTGAGTCAGCCAGGTTTTATCGTCACTGTCGGCCGCCGCCGCCGCCGCCGCCGCCGCCTGCCCGCCGCTGATGTCGGTGTACAGATCCACCTCCCCATCGAACGGCTCCATCAGAGCCTGGTTCGCCTTCAGGCTTTTCTTGGTGCTCTCCAGCGCCACCTGTTGATGAGCAGTGGTTTCAATATGGTGCTCGGACGCAGGTTTCTGGACAAACTGTCCACACGTACCTGCACGCCGTTTCCTCTCTGCCGCTCTCTCACCACACTCAGCTCCCACTGGGCGTCGCCGGCGTGTTTCCCCAGAGCGGCCAGCAGGAGGCGACACTCACAATGGGCCAGGTAGAAGGCACAGGACAGACGCAGGAGCTCGTCCAGGGCGGCGGCGTCGACCCGGAGCGTCTGGAGGATGAGCTGCTCGTGCCGGGCGGCGCCCAGCTGGTACCCCAACATTCCGAAGAGCTTCTCAATCTGAGGCAGCGACAGCACGGGTTTGATGATGTGGGTGAACGTTCCTGAATACATCTGAGACACGGGGGGGGGGGAGGGGGGGGGGGGGGGGGGGGGGGGGGGGGGGGGGGGGGTTATCAATAAGTTCAGTAAAGAGGGATTCAACATATTCCTGATGTGGACTTCACCTTCACCACTTTGTACTCGTCCCTCCAGGGGCCCAAGTGCAGGTTGAGAGCCGCCTGCTCCAGGACCTGGAAAGCCTTGTCCAGGCCCTGCAGCCCCCCTCTGGGCCTCCCCCTCCCCCCCCTGCTGCTTCTGCTCGGAGCTTTCTCGGGCGTCGCCGCCTCGAGCGACTCCTCCATCACGGACAGAGGATCCAGACCCAGGCAGTGAGTGTCCTGAGCGTCTCCGTCCCTAAGCTCCGCCTCCACCTGCTGCCACAGCTCCTGGTCGCCGCACGCCAGGCATGAGCCCCGGCCCAGGATCTGCCGGTCCAGACTCAGGCCGTAGGCGGTCAGCAGGTCTCTGGCTCTCTGCGCGGCGCTGCTCATCGCTGTGCTTCAGCTGAGAGCGCCCCCAACAGGACGGAGGAGGGAAACGATTTGTAATCAACCAATCAGATCTTGTAACAGAAAGCTGTTAAAGATTCACCAGAGTTACTCCGTTTTACGTCACGTTCATTTCATCTGATCATGATTCTCACTAGCTGTAAGATACAGATGCAAAATAAATATAATAACAAAGTGTAAAGTCTTACGCTTGATGAAATGAAAGATTCTAAACTCAAACTGAAAGTGAAAGTAACAGGAATAAAGACCAGGAAACACTTCACAACATGACGTCATTCAGTTGTAGCTGTAAACACTATTTCTAGTTTGGCCCAACATCAGTCACCTTGTTGTTAGCATTAGCTGAACACACCACACCAGCTAGCTTCGTGCTACGTGAATCATGTTTTAGACTTCCGACCAAACTTCACACACATTTCGACTAAATTTAACAACTCGGCCTTTTTATTTATCATTCAATTGATCCAATAATTTCATTCTAAAAGTTCACAGACGTGACAGTTTTTCCTTCGTTTCCGTTTTACAACCAATTTCAACGTAAACTTTCACAAACAAGTCAGGCCAGCGTGTTCTAGCTGCAGAGCAAAGACTCAGGAAGTATCGGGACGTTTCCTCTTTAAAGTGACTTTTACAAATCTCAAATATGCCTCATTTCTTCCCCGAATTCAAGGTTGACTGGTGTTGATTTGAAAACCGTTATTACTGTGATCCTGGACGTGTTGGTCTGTGAGAGATAAATAAAACACCGCTAAATCACCACATTTCTGAACGACACCTCGGGCTAGCAGAGAAGTTAAGCTAACGCCGCCACAGTTAAAGAGACAATTCATTTATTTTCTATTTCGGCTGAAACTACAGACAATACAACTCACCTGTGTGTGTCTGTGTGTGTGTGTGTGTGTGTGTGTCCGTCAGGTGTTCATCAGTGACTCCCGTCACACACTTCCGGCCGCAACACAGTCGGCACTTGATTTATCTAAGGAAAGTAAACATTGTCACGTGACGCGGATTTCCCCGGATTCAGCCGGGATGCGCTCGGTTGGCAGGACGCGCCGGCCGGGCGGAGTCAGTGTGGGATTTTCCATTAAAGACTATGACCCCAAAATATGTCAATTAAAAAAGAATCCAAAATTCAAATGAAATGAAATCAAGGTGATTTTAATATAATAACCTGATACCGATGATTTATAAATGACGATAGAATCTTATTTCACTGTGTATTTGTATACGTCATCATGTGGCCATGTATTTTCAGGTCATACATCTATTAATTATACATTTACATTACATTTATATTATACATCATGTGTGACCGCCCCCCCCCCCCACTNNATGTGTGCCCCCCCCCCCCCCCCCCCCACTACAATCCACAGAGGACCTCTGGAAGTGTGACCCCGCACACATTGATTCCTGTGGAAGTTGTGCAGATTGTCCACTAGGGGGCAGCAGGAGAAAGTCTGCAGAGACTAAAGTTCGTCTGGTGGATCTTTGAATCTGTCCTGCAGCAGCCGTGGAACCGGTTCTGACCTTTGACCCCCATGTTTTAAAATGTGTCTCCTCCCATACAGACTGTTAAGATTTGACCAGAACTGCTTTGCTGCCCCCTGGTGGACATTCTGTGTTTCTGCTGTTTTTAAAATAATCTTCAATTAAAAAACAGAGATCAGATTTTTTTTTTTTTTTACTTCAACTTCACGATACATTTCTACGATTCACATCTGGAAGCTTGACACCGGAAGAGTTCAGGCTGAGGAGCAGTGATGTGGAGGAAATGTGAACCCATTCAAAACAGTTTGAACAGATCTGATCCAAAGTATCAAAAATAGATTTCTTAAGTGACGCATTAATAACTGATTGTTATGACCATGTGACGTTAAAGCTCTTACAGTTGATTGACAGCCCTTCTACTTTG